>LR736873.1:2543304-2631987 GCA_902654985.2 Oryctes borbonicus | reverse complement strand
ATATATATATATATATATATATATATATATATATATATATATATAGAATCTCTTAACTTATTGTTACAATAGTTAATAAAAATGTGACTACTACTCTTTATTCGACATGGGTCAAAATTCATCGAATAATATTGTTTTGGGAGTTTTTGAAAGTGAGCAGGTTTATATATTTGCGAAATCATGAAAAAGAAATATCGGTCAGTGATGCACCTTTGATATGATGAATAAAGTTTATGATATCGTGTTTGCAGACCGCCGGGTGAAGATTAGAGAGTTTGCTAATATGACGAATATCCTCATTGAACGTGTGCAAAATATTCATCCTTCACGCAAAATTGAGTATGAGAAAACTGTCGCCGAGATGGGTGGCACGTCTATTTACGATTGATCAGAAACGGATTCGGGTGTTTCGACATATTTATTAAGCGCAATACGAGAGAGTTTCTGGGGAGTTATGTGACTTTACATGAAGCACGGATGCATCAGTGCACGTTAGAAACTGAAGGACAGTCGGCAAAATAAGGTTCTCCAGACGAACGTGTACCAAAAAGGCGCATCAGTCAGAGTTATAAGTTATGGCGACGATTTTTTGGGATTCGTGAGCCGTAATCTTAATTGATTATTTAAAGATTTATTGGACCGATTTAACGCTGACCTAAAGAGAAAAATGAACCACATTGCGAAGAAAAGTTCTCTACCAACGTGATAACGCTCCAGGTCATTCATCGGCAATTGCGACAGTGAAACTAGTCCAGCTCCGGTACAAATCGATGTCCCATCTACCATGTTCGTGAGAGTTGCCCCATTGTGATTTTTTGATTTCCCAAACATGAAAAAATGGCTTGATGGAAAGCGGTTCACGTCAAATAAAGAGGTATTGACGAAGCAGATATTTTGCAGAGTTTGACAAAACGCAAATAATAGAGTTAGAACATCGCTGAACTGGAAGTGCATAGAGGTATAAGGAGATCATCTCGAGAAATAAATTTACTAAATGCGTTGTCTTCCGTAAGACAGGCATTTATAACACCATTCTCATGCTTTGCTAAAACGTCACTACTTAATTTTGAATTTCTCGGTGTTTCCATTAACGAAACGAGAACACTACTTGTCATCATATTCAGATTTGCTGAAACCTTGTAAAGCATAAACGTGAGTACTTGGAGAAGATATGATTCAACCACCACTTCGTATGTGGTGTGTTTTTATGATTACTGCGGGTTTCGGCACTAGTGACTGTAGTCACTGCAAGTACTGAAAAAGTTATATCAGTTAGTAAACTTTATACAACTAATGTAGGACTCTCATCCTCCAGTTTGGTAGATTTTAAAAATGTCTTGTTGAGAATTTGATGTCGATTACAACTGCATAGTATGAGTTCCAACGTCTCTAGATTTTTTTTGACTCTTTATTTTCTCCTCATTTATACAACTGATATCCTGCTGATGTTCTGAGATCATCCTTGTCCTGTATCATCGCTGTCTATAGCGAAATTAAGAACTAACTCATCATTACTTTTTTATTATTATCATTTTTATTAATGGGATGAGCCATGGCGCCGACGCTTTTGGTAAGTGATATTTTAGGGTAGTATTCTCAGAACGACTTTGCTGGGAGCTTCTTTGCTATAGTTATTAAGTTTGATGTGAATACTTTTGACTGGTTTCGTCCTGTATATATTGTCAGTAGGAAGTTTCTTCATATTCCTCCCAAGCACACTAAAGACTCGATCCGACGAAGGGTATATTCGCTGCTCATTTGCTATTTTTTTTTGCTTATCGGCTTTTGTATTTTTCTCGATTCCTTGATGGTTAGAGGCCCATTGTAGAATAATGTGGGTTTTGTTATTTAAATCCACATCATTTGCGCCAGTCTTAGGAAAATCTCTTTTCAGATTCATTGATTGCATATATGGTTACTATGAGTGCGATTCAAATCTTACAACGCCATCCATAAAGATCCACATTCTCCGCCTCAACATTTCGTTTTCTATTTGAATTCAATGTTCGTCTTCCTAACTAAATTGAAAGTGTTTTAGAAATCATAACAGTTTTCCAAAGAAGGAAAGAAAACATGATGGGCAGTGAAATACGAAGAGATAAACGACTGATGAAAAAAATCCCATCCGCATACTAGTAGTACTTTATTGTGTTTCTCCGTCGAAAAATGTGTTTATATTATCGGCAAATAACTATTATACAATACGCCCACTTATGCGAGGCATAAATTTTCATTAAGTGTTTTCTTATCTGTATACCTCTACTACCTTAGCTGAACTACGCTTCGTATTGTTTTGTTTTCCTCCTTCCTTTGTCCGATTCAGAATTCACCAACCGTCGGCAATTCATTATTCCGCCACTGCCGCGGTTTTATCATATGACGATTTATGACATGCGGAATCGGGTAAGGCTTTTTAGCTAAAATGATAAATCGCGTTCAGACAACGGGCAGCAGCATGTACATACATATCTACCATTCTAAATCTTGGTTCGTTGACTTGTTCAGGATAGAGACGTAAGTATATTACATTTTGATCTGAGTAGAGTTAGATGTTTTGCTAGTTAGTACAAGCCAGAGATACATAAGTATATATGCAAATATTTCAATATTACAGCGATATTCTTAATAAATCAGATGTATTTTCCGACATAAAATCTTGTAAACGTGGGCAATTATATTGACTCGTATATGCGGGATAGATGCTTGTTAGTGCTTTTGGGGATGTTTGCCTCAGTTGCTGTGGAAGTGCAGAGTTCCACAATGCTTAGTGCAGTGCCTAGGATTTCGACCATCTGGGTGCGGAAGGTATGAGTGCGCTCCCGAAAGACAATTTATAATGGCATACATTTTGATATATTAAAATTATAAAAAAGTGCTATTCTTATGTCTCAGATACTAAAGACATTGTTTGGTTCTACATTTGTATACTTATATTTTAACTTAATCCCTGAACATTAATGATAGCAAGGACTGTGGCGTAGTATGGTAAACAACACATAGGTATCGGCACCCTCCGCACCACACAAGTTTAATTTATTATATAGTAATATAATAATTAGTCCGGGACGGCCGTTTCGGTCACCGGTTGATGATGAGGACCATTCGTGTCCTCGAAACGGCCGTCCCGGACTAACTATTATATTACTATATAATAAATTAAACTTGTGTGGTGCGGAGGGTACCGATACTTATGTGTTGTTTATTAATCCCTGAACATAAAAGAAGTATATAATAAAATAAATTAAATATAATAATTTATACAATAACAGATTTTGAAATATAAAGTTATTACAGTAATCCTTCGAAATGTATATCTACAGGTGTCTCACCGGGAACTGCATCGATCGATAGAGGAAAGAATATGCATACATACATATATACAACTACTTATTTTCTCTTTCTTATCAAATTGCTCTTACAAAAAAAAATCATATTTATTACACATCGTAGATTGATGAAAAAAGGGATCATCCTACTTTGGAGATATCGAAGTTAATCATGACAATTAGGAAACAATCCAGCATTAATGAAACGTTGAATTTTTTGATTCTAAGTACGTGGGGATTTGAATTGCTCCAGTAATTAGAATTCTGCTTGGGAGTTCATAGTCATGGTCACGAGCATTAGTTACTTTCTAACAAAGTTCGAAGAACATTTTTGTGGACATTTGTGCATTTTTTTACATTACGTAAAAAGGGAGACGAAATAATTAGCACTTTATAAGGGTAGTAAATTTAACAATGAATGACAGGTAACGTTTATCGTTTATTGCTTTTGTAATGGACATGCGAATAGAGAGCGGTCATTATTCTGTAATCCTACCTAGGATTTTCACACAAAACATTGCATTTACAAAGATACAAAATGTAACCTTCATTTATGAGTGCAATTATGCGGCTAAGCGATTATTATCTAGATGCTATTTCTGAAATTTTATCGAGCCATAGCAGTTTACATTAATAAAATCAGTGACCCTGCAGAATGTTTTAAATTAAAACAAAAAAAGTTTTGCCTTTAAACCCGATATGCCCCCAACAATCTATTATTGTGTAATCTATACTTCCCGGTTTCTGAAAGCAGGATCCTCGACAGCACTAATACAATTGTACTGGTTATTATTGTATACGTAACATACAAAGAAAAGGATCGAATAATTAACAGCTTCAATACTTTTTTTATAAAATAAACCGAAAGTCAAGAAACCTAGGAACAAATCTGGACATCAACCAAATATGCCTTTTAACTATAAAAAAACTATATAAATACAAACTTATATTCATGTAAGTATAGAATTACTACGTGTAGGTACCGCGATTTCTTCTTATTTCCAATTTTTTTGATTATAATTACCATTTTGTGCACTGCAGCTATTACTTATTAACAATAGTAGAAAACCTGTAATCAATACAAAATGCATTTCACACCGGTTTGCTTTAAATAATAAAATACAAACCAATCGGGTATCTGGCCATGATTATTAACTAACCGTCATTCCTGAATAATGGTTAGCCATGGCTAAGGACTAAGCTTTATTCATTAATAGTGGTCAATCAATGACTAACGGTTAGTCATGACTAGTGAATAACGATTAACCGTTAATGAAGATTAATGAATAACATCTCTAGTATCTAACAATTATTCACGAATTGGTGAATACGTTTAGCCATGATTAGATGCAGTATGATTGACGGGCATGACTGCGATTGAATTATTCATGCATAACGACTAAATTAATCACTAGTCAGTAAATTTAATCATGACAATAAACACCATGTGTATGATATTCACGCGCTGAAAGGGCTGAATCTTACCGGATTCTCTTCTACTATCTTAAATTCCATTACGGTTTCTCTCTATTGCTTTCAATATGGTGGTTGGCATATACTGTCTCAAATAGACTTAAGATGTTTTCGATATATCGTAAGAGATACGATAAGTAATTTTGTACTCTGAAATTTTTTGCTGATGATCGAAATACAGAGCATTTAATCTTATAATGTAAATCTGGTAGCCGTAATAGTTACACGAAAACATATAATATAAATTAGCATTTCAAATACGTACGGGTACCAACACGTGGTATTGAAGTTACATAGTTTTCAATTATTGATAATTGTCGGTGCAGTTCAGTTTACATTCTTTGAAATTACCGCGACTTAGTTAAAGAATTTGGTATATATCTTAGCGACCATAATCATCGTCATCCACTTCTAAATACCTATAGCAAAGCAAACCGGTGAAAAACGAAAAGCATGAAAAAGAGAAGAAGAGGAATAATAATAAGAAGAAGCGCGAAGCGCCATTCCAGGAACTCCGTCGAGGCACTTAGCCCGTTGATGTACCGACCTCGTTCTTATCACCTTGTTTATGGTCGACCAGACCAACCTCTACATATGTATATACCCACATCCGAATATATAGCTGGTATAGCTACAGCGTATAATGTATTATGGTATATGACGATGGTCGCGAGGTTGCGTCCATTAAGAGGCTTTTCTCGAAACACATTAAATCCATATAAACCGAAATGCATCAAAATGCAACTTAATTTGAATAAATTACGGCCGTCCGGGACGGGCCAAAACTACAATAAATTTAATATTACCGGTTCTGGTCAATTTCTCTCCTTCTCGCTCTCGCACTCTCCATTTTACATCATCCGATTCGAGTATATATGCACACGTTCATACAACACGTTGCTGCGCCAGAAGAAAAAAGCAGAAATGTTCTACACATATGCTCGACACGCATACCGCCGCTGTAAATTCGGAGGGAGACAAAATACAATCGGGATACCTGACAGAATTTCTTGCTCTGACGTTCGGGGAAAGGTTGGAATTTATATGATTCTAATTATTTTGAATTATTTTTGTTTTATATCTGGTAAAGTCGATGTGTACTTTTTATTATAGCTAAGTTCTTATCATAATTAGCTTTAGGCAGATAGGATTGCTCTCACATATACTACGTGGTGTCTCCAAAATTTTGAGACTGGGTAATATTAAGCTGAACCGAAGATGTATCTCCTTAATTTTAAAACGCAGACCGAAAACAGAAAATTATCTGTCTACGATATGTAAGCAAATGGAAAGCATCTCAAATATCCATATGTTAAGACAGTATCTTAGCTACTTAATTTTTATGTTGTGTCAAACCGATAATTTTCAAAAAATGAATATCATTTTGCAAGTATTGCTGAGAATATCTAAACCTGGACGTTCTCATCAATTAAAATTGCCGAAATTAACGCTATATCGACATCTACACAACAGAATACAAGTAAATATTCAACAACTCTACGAGGATAGCAGGTTCAGGTAGTAAGAAATTCATCAATGGAAATTAATTAAACGGACAATTAATACGAAACTACCAGCGCCGCCATCTGTCTGACTCTAGTCTGTAGCTTTGCGAGCGATCGTTGTCGATTAGGAAAGTCGTATATATACGAAATGACATGTAATAGGTATTGAGTATCATTTTAGCGAAGAGAGTCTCCCACAGTATGTTATCTACTGGGTGGTAGTTGAAATATATTGCAATGGTACGTACCACTATCACTCCTAAGACAAAACCTGTGAAAAATAGGAGCTCTGCTTATGGAGTAACCGAATAAACTGGTTTAGTGGGAAGTATCGAATATTTGTATTTTTCCATTAGGAATGTAATAATTTCACTTATCGAACTGTAATTAGAGGTGTTACACTTTTTACGTTTTACTAATAAATTTCGCCTAAACTAGACATTTGCGAACAGGTTAATCTACAAACTTGCGGAACACAGAACCACTACTTGTCCAGTTAGACAGTAAAGAAGGTATTTGTGGATGATCTTTCAACAATTGCGCAACAGAAGAAAGAATTACAAGAATAAAGGAGGAGGCAAAATTATTTGGTTTAAGTGTAACCCGCACAACACTTTACATATGATATTTAAACGCTGTATACTGTGTTGTTCATTATAAATGAATAACTTTACATCGTAAATCTATTCGAGTCCTGCAGAGCATGCTAAATATATAAAGAAGTTTCTTCGAGTTATATTCAGTGGAAACCTAGTTGCAGTCTCTCTACAAAATCTTTATTGGTTTTGGTAGTCTTTGTTGTTATGTGAAATTGACTACGAAACAAGTGGCCTTCTGTGACGCCGGGTCGATCGAAAGAGCTCGTTGCTAGGCAATAGTTGCCAAATTACCAAATTTCAATTCTAAACCAATTCTCAGTTTTTTTATGTTTGGGTTCTTTGTTGTCGTTACTATTTTCTGTTATTTGTACTTGTTTTGTTAATTATCGTTATTTCTCTGCTTTGTAGAACTATTGCATTTAGTTAATTAATGTATATAGACCATGTAGGATATAATTGACGACTTTAGTGAAAATTACTACCAAGTAGAACATAATGAACGTTGCCCTTGTATAGTTTTAAATATTTGAATATTGTGCTAAGTAAGGCAAGATCGACGGGATAAAATCTATCTTGACAGAAGGTAAGATTTCCATCTACGGCAAATAAGGCGATAAATGTTGTAATGTTAAAGTTGGCCCAGCAATTTTTTGCGATTCATGCCAAAGCTATTCTGAAAATAACATAAGAAGTCTGAAAAGCTGATATATTATCCATCAAAACCAATTTTAAGAATGTGTACTAATCAATTCGAATAATAATAAATGTAAGAGAAAATAATAAAGAGAACGAAGAACTAATATGAAAAATACAAGATACGATAACTCTAAGCATAATTATTGTTAGTTTACGCAATTATTAATTGAGGTTTGACAGTTTGCTAGTTTTTACGATTACGTTGTATGGCAACGGACTCTTGGAGTCGACTTGGCAGTTTTTCTTGGCCTACTAACAGACTACCAAAACCTCTATTGCTATACGTAGGGATATTGTCTTAGTTAAACATGTGTAATATCGTTGAATTCGTCTCTAGGTTATCTTTCTAAAGACGTAAATATTATAATGGTTGGTTACCGACATGTTGGTAGCCAAAGTATAATAATTGATAACAATAACAAATATCGAAATAAAATAACAAACGAATTCAGAAGTTAACAAAATCGGGATGCACTCTCTGGGCCAACTTAGAACTACGGCGAGGCTAGAATATAAACTAACTTTCAGAGTAATATTTCAAATTCGCGTTCTGTAAATAAGTATTCGCTCGAACTATGTTTATACGTTTATTTTTAAATAAATAATGATTCATTATAACATAGAAATAACAGATAAGTAGAACATGTATGAAAGGAATAGTAAATAACACATAAACAGGTAAGAAAACTCGACTTTTCTGCTTTTTATTTCTTTATTTCTCGTCTCTCGGAACCTCGAAACTTAGTTGTCTTCGGCAAAGATGTTAGGAAATCGGCGGGAAAAGTTCGCGTTCCGGACGATGTCGTCGTCGATGAATAGTGCATAGAAAGGGGGAAAGAAAATAGCAATAACTCAAGAAAATTCTTCGTAGAAGTGATTTAATTTTGGAAAAATGTGAAAATATTTCGGATTAACCGGAACTCCGTTATTAAAAAGGTTGTAGTCGATTAACTGAATAATAATAATAATAAAATATAAATTGTTTCACTAAACGGCGTCCTCTTCGTTTATTGGCTCAAAAAAAAAATTGCTTCAGGAAGTTGAATAAGATGGAGGTCATTGTCACCCTCAATTTCCCATAAGGAACACATATACATGTCAAGAGAGATTTGATTAGTTGGAAAGCATTATGTCCAACGGTCGTTTTGTAAAGGTTTCATTACAACATATACAGAGTGTTCTATTTAAAATAAGAAAGTTGACGTCACTTCATGTGACACCGGAAATGTAATTGAGCTACCAATAAGGCAAAAAGTTAGTTCGTTAAAAGTGGAAATCGACTATTTTTTTCTGAAAAATTTATAAAATTATTTGGTTATGAAAGTGTTTAAAGCAAAGGATCCGACATAAAAAATTTGCAGAATAGTTTCAAGTTATTCTGAATTAAACTATAACACAATCTTTCTGCTTTCAGAAACACCTCTTTTTTTAATATACTCAACTCATCTTTCTTCTTTGTTCCTGTTTTTCCATACATTTTATTAGATTATTTATTTAGATTTTCCATAAACTCTTCTCTACAGTTGTTTATTTAGTGTATTCTGATTTAATCAAGAAAACAGTAGTATCAATGAAACATTCGTTTTAAATGAATAAAAAAACCTTATTGAAAGTCAGGAGTTACATAGATATATCAGTCGAGCCAACTGTACATCTTCCTCTGTTTACCCTAGTTTATTTTTTAAAGGTATTTCACTGAATTTCCACCATAATCTATGCAAGCATTACAATGTACTTATGTCATACATACAGGCACGCATACGAAAGCCGAACACAACGTAGATGTGCAAAGTGATGGTCGGCACACAATTAGATAGAAAACGCTGTAGTTAAATGCGCGGGCCGAGTTCCGATAACATATCATCGACGTTATCGGCCCCAAGTATGCCAGCCGACACTAATTATGTTCGATAACGTGTTATCGTCGCTTCCTCAATATTACAAACACTCGCATACACATCTACATGAGCAGAACTGCCTGTCATTTAAATAAGTTACGCTTGCTCAAAGTCGGTCGTCGATTTTTTGTCTACGATTTAACAACAGGGGTACGGCAGACTAAAGAAGGTCTATGTAACGAAACAATTACTTCCATTAGAAAAAATACTTGGGAGAAGAACTGGTTTGTATTGATAAATATAATTTCTTAAACTGACATAGTTTCCGTCATAGCTGTTGGAATACTGATGTACATTTATGAAGTTGAAAAATGATTAAACAGGAACTAAGATTGCAACATGAATTGAATTGTAACACTGCCCCGTCCCAAAAGTTTAATATACTGAACTATTTTTTAAATCCAAGGAGATAATTTCACATTATGTCTACTTAAGATGATCTCGTTTATTTCCTTCTCGGTAACATTAAAATAGAAAACACCGACTCACGATATTGATAAATTGGAATGGTATAGTGGTTGGTAAGTGTTCTGAACTTAAATTTTCAGCAAACAACAAAAGTATCTGCACACTCCACACCCCACAAATTTAATTGATTAATCCGGTACAACTGTTTTGAGAATGCGTAGATCCTCATCTTCAACCGAAGACCGATGATCATTCGGTCTTTGACAAAATACATATTAGTTATATCAAATCAAAATATAAATCTGCTGTCTTAATGTTTATCGTTGTTTTTAAGCCATTGCTTGGGAAAGGCCGTATACAGTAAATCATTTCGACTTGCTCGAGTTTTCTTTTTACTTTTCGAATACATTTTTTCCATTTTCTTTTTTATTTTAAAGGTAATTTGTTATTATCTTTTTCATGAGTTAGTGCTTTGAGAATGGGTATAATTCCAACTAACTCTTCTAACACTGCGCTTGTAAGGAATTCCTGATAGTCGGACCCATTGACAAAATCCTCCACTCCAAGACCAGCCATGTGAACGACGTGGGCATAATTTGTGCCAAATCCAAATGAATCCTCCTTGATATTTCGGCTGTATATATCTTGTGAAATATTATATCATATTCGTCATATACGATGTTTGGCAAAACAAACGAAAAAAGTCGCTTGGGAGCTTCGCGAAATTCTCTAAAGCAATTTAGGATACATAGGATACCTCTTTCCTTTTCATTTTTTTCATTACTTTCTTCAATAGAATCAGAAGGTTTTTTTTTAGGTCCGTTTTTAACCAAGTATTTGATGTGGTGTTTTATCATTATCGACGTTGCCATCGCCAAACCGATGAATTAGATTCAATCTTCGAATTCTTCTTTCCAAATTAGCTAAATTCCTCTTCGACCTCCACTATCATATTGAAAATACCAAATCCAATGTTTCCATCACACTATTCTCTTCTCTATTACATGATACTTATTAAATTGGCTTCGATTGTCAACGTCTATATATACATAAATAAGCTTCAAATTGGATAAAATAAATACTTTTTGATTCATTCTAATTGTTCCTTTTGTTATAAAAATTCTTCATTTTCTCTAAGATAAAATAGTTAGTTGTAGTATAAAGTAAAAAGTACATCTTCTAATTGTTAGATCCTTAATAACGTGAAATTTTGAAACATTCTAGCTTCATATAGGTATATGCGCATATTTCGTTCTCTCATTTATTATCAGATAACTACATAATGTAGTATTTGAAAATATTTCGACGTCCTAGAGAAAATAAATGTCCAATACGCAAATAGGCGAAATGCTCTGCTACATCTGGGGGTAATATTTCAACACTTCGGTTACTGTTGACACGGGCGTGTAACACGAGTTCTGCACATTCCAGCGGCAGATTCATTACCAAAATGATGTATTGGTAGTTAAATTTAAATGGAGGAAGTAAATTTTAAGGGTTCTCCTTCGAAATAAGAATTGTCAACAGAATTGTTCGCTACAGAAGGATTTGGTACGTATTATAGGAAAGATTTTTAATTTAATTTAAGACGTACAAGTAAGGCGAAACTCGTGTTTTTAGTTAAACTAAAGAAAACTCCTAATATCAATTCTCATCAAATGATACTATACGATGATGTTCTTTTCAACCCTGCCAAAAATTGAAGGATGTAGTTGTATATACTCTAAAAGTTATTAAAAATAGACCATATGCCTAATTCACCGTTGTAATTTATAACAAGAAATTGATCAGGTTGATGAATACTGGAGATAAAATTGTGAGTATAACCACCTTGATTTTCTTTTTTGAAAACTTATAACAATTGAGATATAATAAATTTGAAAAACAACTAAAATATGAATATCACTATGCAGCTTCAGCACCGTTACATCTGCTAAAAACATAAAAAATAATGACACCTGTACATAAGGAGTTATATGCATACATTTCAACTTTCAACTACATTTTAAGATTTCATAGGTTTTTTTGTTTAGCTGTATGATAATTTAACGTACACATTCAGGAAGTATTTTAGAGTCCAAAAAACGTTGTCAGATACATAATTGGTACTTTTTATAAAATATGACAGAAGAAACATTGTTAGTTTTAACTGATTATTTATGTATTGAAGCGAATCTAGTTAGATAAAACATCTGCCAAAGGATTATTGAGGTATCCCAATAAAATAATTAATACCGCAAAGGTGGTTTTCTTTCAATAGTTTGTGAAAATTGCGAAATTAACTACAACTAAAAGAATCGAAATCCCTATGATGGTTGGATATGATGACAAGATGTTCTCATAACGAAGTTTGCTATTTATTCAACAATGTACATCTTTCTATAGGGTTACTTAAAATCAAAAATATACAGGAAGAAACGCCAAAACTTACAAGATTTAAAAATAAAAATTATACGTGAGATACAAGCCATCTCACCTAATGGGCTTCAAAATACTATTCGCAATTTTTGATATAGAGGCTTCCATTTTAATTCTTTAATTTTTGCATTTTTGTTAAATCTTTTCTTTTCACTAATTTTTGTTAATTTTTTAATTAAACACCGGGAAGACAATACATATCCTTGTTAAGAAATTTATTTTTAATGATTCCACATCTTCTAAGAAAATGTTATTGTTACTATTAAAAAAATATATTTTTGTAACCATAAGAAATAATTTAAAAAAATCGCACATCTTCATGGTGGAAAATAAGAAGAAATAACTTACCAAACAAATTTTGTTAATAACATTTTTCTTAAAATTTTATATTTACAAAGATATTAGACTTTGCCGGACCCTAATTACACTTGTAAAGCTACGTACTACATATTCTTGACGAAGCACAAACAATTTCATATAGCTATGAAGTTCATGACTCTTAGAAATACTAGGACAAAGGACTGCTTTCATACCCTTGCCACCACCACTAATGTAACATTTTTATTATAAATCGACAACAAGTTAATACAAGTGAACAAATGAATGGTACTGTTCCTTTGTGTTAAACCACTTTCCACGCATATTACACGTTTTTACCATCTTAATCCATTCAAATGGTCGAGAATTGGGATGGACAGTCACAAAGAGAATCTGACATAATGCAATTCTGTTTTCTCCTTACTCTCGTAAGACTGGATACAAATATTTTGGTTCGACGTTGGCTCCATTTTTTTAAGTAAAAAGTGCTTTTATTGCTTTAAGTTCTTTGTAAATTGTTCAAAGATCTGCTTCTTTCGAATCTCGAAAATACTTTCAAATCATTTATTTTCTTTGTCATTTATTTCGTTGATGTGTGTACACGAACTAATAATCTAGGAATAATATAGGAAAACGTTGCTAAGAGCGATGACATTTTTATTGAAAACTTAGATATAAAACTGAAATATCCGTTTAACCGTACATTTTAAAAACGCAATTGTTTATGGACGCGTGAAAGAGTAAGCTTCAAAAGTAAACATTGCTATCAGCGCAAACGGTGATAACAGCGACCGACATGACAATGCTGATAATAGATTTTTGTATTGTGTGAAGTGAATGGTGGCGATAATAACAATATAAACTGCTAATCATCCGCCTCTTATCACCGATAAGACCAGCATGCTCAACAAGTGGGTGATAAGCTGATAAGAGCTGCGGCGTCCCTTACCCTATGTGCCTTCCTACTGAATCATGCAGGTTACTGTTATACGTATCGTTTGGTTTGTAGAACTTTCACAACTTTTACAATTCAAGTACGTACTATTAGGCAGATTTTATGGCAGTCGCAGTCGTCTATACAAAAAATCATAAAGAAGTAATTTTCAATTCAATTCAAGTTTGGAATTGGAAGTGTACACCCTGATTCCTTCCTAGTTAACACACATTATAATGCTCATTTCAAAATTTCACGTACGCACTTTATACTTTGGTTGTCAAAATTTTTCTGAAGGTAAGGGGTTAAAAATGAAATTTTACTTATTAACATAATTTGAATGTTTGTCAGGATGGCGCCTCTTTAATGCTATTAAGAATTTTCCTTTATCCGTTTTAATAATTGAAAAATGAGGTAATTGAACAAATTCTCCAATATTTCGTCTTAACGCTCAACAAATAACACGGAATAGTAATTTTAGAGCACCAAAATTAAAGATAATAAAGAATAGAACGTAATTAGTTCTTTTCATGGGTTTTTAATTATCCTAGGCATGTAGCCTATACTTTTATAGACTGCGTGTTAAAAAAAAGCTTCGACACTGTCAAAAGCTAAGCTTTAATTCAAAGCTTGACCTCATTAACACGTCAATAACGGCCTAATAAAGGACAGGTAGAGTAGGAACCAGTGGAGCCGCGGGCGTGTGATTTGGACAGCGTACAGGGGCGGAGACAAGCGACTAATAACCCTCTCTGGTCGCCGTGACGTCACTATCGCGATGGCTGATGGTATCCATTTGATTCCGATGATCTCGGCGAACCCGACGACAGTTGAAAGATGCTTCGTGGAGGTGAAGATCGCGTAGGCCGAAACGCGACCACTTTAGTCTAAATTGACCGCGATTGTATAAATAAACTATGGCAGCCTGCTTTTTTTTCCTCTGTATCATGAAAGAAATAACAAAAGTGATTTTCGTTTTAGGAAAATATTTTGGCAATCTTCTTTTGTAAATAACAAACGTGCTTACGTCGAATAAATTTGTGTAGAAAAGTTTAATTCTGTTATATTACGTTTGCAGGTTAGTCTAATTTCAGTCACAGGATAATGTAATTCTTTGAAACATTATTTTAAAAGTAACAACAACAGTCTTATTTATTGGGCTTTAAACAGCATTGTATCATATGTTTCGGTTTTAAGTTTGAGAAAAAAATCACCTTACACTATCCAGAAACTTAGTTCAAAAACCTATAATGCACATTGTTCACAGTAATCATGTATGTACATAGATACAGTATCTACAGACAGTTCTCATTCCGCACTTGAAATTGAAATTACATACAACTACGACAGTGTTAGCGTGGAATGACTTTCTTATGCAAAAGAAGACCGGAAATTATGCATATATAATTGTCAAAATTTGCCCAAATTTTTCAAGTAAAAAGTTGGTATTAACTTCACAAACGCTTAATAAATCCAAAACCTTTTGTTAACGGATGTTTTTTTACCACACACACATCACATTTAAATAATATTTCTACTTTAGTAGAAGGTACACAAAGAAAAAAGAAATAAAAAAGACTGATTCAAGAAAGTCAAGATAAACATGGAACATGGAATAACAGCTAAGGAAGGGTATAGGAAGAACCAAACAATTGGTGGAAAAAGTTTTAGGCTAAGCTGCTATCTTTCGAGTTGATATTACTAGTACAAGTACTAGTTCTTATCAAATTTTGTATTATTACTAGCTTTCTTGAATTAAATTACATGCACAAATAACTATTGAAGACGGTTAAAAAAATTTAACTCCAACAAGAGAAAAGTTCAACTTCTCCTTAGCACTACATCATAAGGAAGTATTCTACTTTGGTGAATTAGGTGATAAGTTGCATCGCAAAGATTTCATCCGTTGTATAGAAAACGATCACGGACATTATCTGAAAAGAAGGAAATGTTCAAGCTAACCTATTTCACGCTTACGGTAGTTTTCATGTAATAGGGACAGGTTCCGTTTTTGTTGTACTGATTACAGCTACTCCATTGCACCGCTTGATGTTGCTTACACATACTTCATAGTGTATTTAGGAAGTGGTGAGACTATAGAAGAAAAATTTTTTTGATTCAAATATTAAATGTATGGGATCTAACTAAATTTTGTTACTTTTCGAATAGATTTAAATGAAAATTAAACAATTTTTAATGCCAATAGAGCTTTATTAATGTTTAATAATAATTCCAAATTCTATAAAAATTTAATTTTTAATTTAATCTTGCAATTTTTCAGTTTCACGACTATTTTTATAAATTTATTTAATTAAAATATTTTCAAATTTTGTGTTTAGTTTGGTCAAATTAATGAATTTTTAACTATTCACTGTATTTTTCGTGTGACATTGACGTACGATGTCTTCGGTGAATATGCTCTGTCCTGTTGTTCAAAATATACATTCCTTCTTCAAATCTTATTTATATTATCGTAGTTTTCAAAGTAAACGATTCCTAAATGATGCAGTAAACACAATATTTGCAATTTGCTGTGGTTCATATTTATTTAAAACTTTAATCCATTTGAAGAATTTTTAAATTTTTATTTTTTTTTTAATTTTAGAAATAATGTTATCCCTTCTATTATTGTTTTAGAATATACATTCCAAGGTTTACTTTATGAATGAAGTTAAGTAACAACCTCTCTGATGTCAATATCCAAAAAAAAAATCTTTCGCTTCCGTCGTGATGATGCATGTCGAAATTGGAGGTCACAATAGCCATATTTACCAGATTATTTTAAATACCGCATGTGAGTGGTTATAACGGTCACTGTTCACGTTGAATTTTAAAATATGAAGCTTCCAATGATAAATTTCGTTTTGCGCATTGAAGGCTGTTTACTAGACTCTTCTCAAACAAAAGTGGGTCTTACTCTCATGTCCAAGACAAGGGGAAAAGTTAATTTGGGGGAAAATAGGAAAAAGAGATCACTTCCACTACTTCACCTCGCAACCTTACAACTATATGCAATTAAAAATGAATACAAACTCACTGTAACTAAATAAAAATAAATATACTTTTACTAAAATTATCACAACAGTGTATATGAAAACTACAAAGATCACTCACAACATAAATCATTGTGAATAAAATTAGTATACGGTGTATCTACCTTGGAATAATTGAAGCATTCCCTAGAATAGCTGTTTATTATTGTTTGGGTACTAATAGTGTAACATAAAATCTCTTTTCTTGGACAAAAATGCTGAAAAATATATATACAATAACTTCACCGGTACATCCAATGATTGTGAAATTATTAATTATTTATAATTGTGAACGAAAAATAATTAATTCTTCCCTGCTGTATAGAATTAATTAATGTATGGAATTAATTATAAAAGTTCTACTGAATCACCATCGTTGATACAAGTGGCAAGTACCTTTGGAAGATCATACATAGGTTCACCATTTCTAAGTACAATACCAGCAATTTTTTAAATTAAACGAATGGATGAAAAAAAAACCGATGAAAGTGATACCTGATACTAAAAATAAAAAGCAAGAATTAAGTAAAAGAGTAAATATATAATGTTTTGTAGAACTTTAAACAAGTCATACTTTATGGAAAATAGATGAATGCCAATAAACAAATTATTATATTTTAATGCAATTAAGAAGATAACTTCGTTGATGTTTAGGCTGTCGATTGGTTGCTAGATCAGGGTCGTAAAGTGAGCATTTTTTTTCTTCATTCTTGGTTAAAAAGTGGTCGACATTACCTCGGGGTTCAGTAAAATACATAACTTTAATATAAAGTCAAGCAATCAAAAATAAAAAAAAAACACAATAATTACAGCATTTACGGCAAAATTTTGCACTAAAACGCATATTAGCCGCGTCAAGTGCCGACGTTTCAATCTCTATCGCAAGGACCTGCATCATGTCAAACCCGGCTGACAGTCAACAGTTTGACGTAGTGGGTTAACTACCCATCTCCTTTACGCATTTCCCTGACATCTGTAAAGTTAAAGTTGTGTGAGAAAATACGAGCACACTTCTCATCTTAGCAAAGAATTCCTTTAAGCCATCATTCTTGTTTACAAAGATTGCAATAAAAACAATACAAAAAGTAAATTTCTAAACTCTTCTGTAGAGAGTTTTTATTGAATATATTCCTTATCACCTAAAGTGGTAAGGATCGGCCTAGTAGATTTAGCTGCGCAAATTTTTGATTCCTCATATTGCGCAAATTAAAAAATTTGCTTTCTAATTTTTAAGAACTGATGCAAAACTCAGGTTGTTTATCAGTTAGCTACTCAGTTAAGAATAGAAAACAGCTAGTTGTTTATATGCGTTGTTGCCATAGGCATTAAAAAAGAAAAACTTGATTTGATTGTATTCTACCCCGATTTAAAACACTTCAAGTCTGCCATTCAATGTAATGAAACGCTAAAAATAGAGTTTTTCAGAATTTCCAAACCGCAAAAACTCCTCGCGATTTTTATATCTATTTTAATTCAAAGACCACAACGAGTACCTCTACCTACTGTTTATTTTAACTTCGCACGACATCAGACAATCTATGCCGAGAGCAAACTCCTTGCCGATTTAAAATTCAATTTAATCATATCTCTGGGCGGCGAGCAGATTATTTATTGAGACCATTAAGACGGTAGCGCGGATAGTTAAAAAAAAATCGTCCGCGAGAGTTAGTCCGCTGCGCTGGCGGAATTCCATCGACCAACGGCCGGCACGAAAATAAACCGGCATCAAAGAGTGCATCTTCTCGTCGAAAACAGCAACCTCTTGTAGGAGAGAGCGTCAACATTACCTCTCTCTAATAACAGCTCTTAATTTAGCGGCAATACGGTCGTCGATAAATCAATCATATCTCAAGAACATGGACGGGATTATCGGGTTCACCTTTTTAAACATGCATCATAACACCGGACAGATAAGATGGCCTTTTTTATTGTCATTTATTTATTTATTAACGATTGGAAGGTGTTTTATATAGACGAGTATGATATGGCGATAATATGCATCGGAGATCTATTATGGTTGGGAATCAAGATTTGATATGGAGAGTAGCAACAAACGTTATACATGAGCAATATTCTATTTTTAGCTGCAACTCTAGTTAAAAGCAGAAGTGTATACTTGGAATACTCACATCCATTTTACATTTAGGTTTGCTATTATCCCATTATCCTACCTGGTGGAATAAATTAATTTAGGTTATTCTTTAAGAGGGATACCTTTTAAGCTTTTACAAATACAATGAATGAAAAAAAAATGGTACAAATTGTTTTGCTATTAAGATTTATACACATTTGCAGCGTTTGGACCATTGCCGAAGCATTTTCTCCGGTATCTCTAAAACATGATTTTTGAAGGCTTCGTAAGGAAATTAAGATACGCCATTCAGTATCGATCCCGAAAAAAAACAAACAATAATTTTCTTAGAAACGCTTTGTGAACAAACTTCGGTTCCTTTGGGAACACCAAAACCGATTGTTGCTTAGTTTCCAGCTTGTGCGAGTATAATTAAGTTTCGTCACCTACTACGAAGTTGCATACGGATTTTAAAGTTCCTCAGTTGAATTTTTTGGGCATTTCTTTACACCAATTGGCACGAGCTTTCTATGCACTTAGTCCAAATTGTGACCAACCTATCGAAACAGATATGTTAACACTTAAATGTTTCGATATGACTAAGGATACTTCTATCTCACCGTAAATCATATAAACCGATGTTATTCAATCATATTGCGTACAGCATGGATATTTGTTGGAACAACAACCGATTTTGATCGACTTTCACGAAATCCATCACTGATGGAAGCCCAACGACGATGAAATTGTTTTACCATACAGTGGTACTTTTGAGCAAGTACTTTTTAACTTATGTGTAAATTCAATAACCTGTTTTTGTAATTACTTTAAATACTAATTATAAATTATGTCATTGGGTGAAACAAATAGATATAAGTCAATTTGATAAGTTCACTTAAAGACCAAATTATTAAAATTATAAATTTTGTGGCATAAAACAGCAAATGAATTTGCAAATAAATGTAGTCACCTTATTCATGTCATTCACTATGGTAACTGTGTTCTTTCGATCGCTGATTTTCTACTATCTAACTTCACCCGCTAAACACGTCTAAAACAACCCTATTTAGGACAAAATAATATTTCCTTATGTTGAATCATTTGAAAGAATCCAAGATTTACATATATAGCGCTTAAATAGAGAGGACGGGTTAAACATCAAATTACGAAGTTAGATTGTTGAAAGTATGTTATGTTTATATTCATGACGAATCTACAAAAAATCTCATTCGTCTAAATCTCAGTTATACAACGCATACATACTTATGTGCCGTTGGTAAAAGTACAGCAAATAACAGAGCATGGTTACCGCAAGTAAAATATTTGTTGCGGCAAAAAATCGAGAAAATCACTTATTTGTTATTACCAATTGGCGTTATGTTTTTTCGAAAGATTACGTACAAGCTGTAGACACGTACATATTGTATGATTTATTTTATGCCCATGTAAACCTATGCCTTTCTCCCATATCAAACTAATTGTATCGGGAGTCTGCTTTTTTCCTATTTGCAGACTTTATTTTTCATAGTTTTCATGGTGAACATTTTCTTCAATTTAACTTTTTATAGTTTTCATGGTGAACATTTTCTTATTTCTATTTGAAGTGCACTAGTCAACTTTTTTTTTATCTCATATTCCTTTTTTCAATTTTTGGCTTATTGAGGCAATTTTGCATGAAATCTATAGATAAGATTAATTAATTGGTTATTTAGGCGTACTATCATGGGGTCTAAGGACGTGCATTTTTATTGGACAGTAACAATCATGTATACAAGAAAGCAAAGTAAGTACATTTAATGGCCCTTCAACATATTAAAATTCGATAAAACATTTAAATAAGAAAGCTGTTGTGTTGATATCCATGATATATGTGTAGAAAAAAAACGGACAGGTAGAAAACCATTTTGATAGTATCAAAACGCTTAAAAGTAAAATAGTTTCAAAGGTTAGTAGAACAAGTTTTAACACTTTGGAACAACAACTGGATTCTTTCAAACATCAAGATCAGGAATAAATTTTAAATAGAAGAACTTCGGGCCGGGATTCTAATACATATACTCGCACTCAATCAGGATTTATGTAAGTAATTTCCCTAAATTCTTATAACGATTTCATTGAAAATAAAATAATCCACTGAATTATTCAAATTTATTTTGTTTCAATCTCGAAACATTCAATAAGATAGGTATGCATTTAATACTAATTCAAAAAAGCTCAAATTGAATGAACTTCTGTAATATATTATGAAAATCTTGGTCCAGTTAATCAAAATTAGAACAATTTCTTTCAAATTCAAAAATTAGTATTCAAGGATACTTGACTGACTTTTCTCTTTTTCTAAGCAAAAACAATATATATTCTGAATGCTGTTTATTTTTCTTCTCTTACGGTTAGTAAGCCTACTTCAGGAATGCCGGTGATTTACGATCAACTGCAAATTAAGTCAATTAACAGTGGTTTTATTCAATTATAGCGTTTAATTGCAGTTACGCCTTGGGCTTTAAGATATATTCTTATAAAATGCCATTCATATTATGGTATGTATCTAGAAAAGCCTGTAAGTACGAGAAAATTACAATAATTTGCAAGAATCCCGGCATTATTAATGGAAATAATTCATTGACGTAGTTGTGAAAGTTCAATCAATGGGAGAATGTTTACAAATGCACTTTGAAGAGTTTGAAAGTAGTGGAAAGAATTGCGGTATCAAAAAAGTTTGTGCAGTTTTCTTCTACCAAAATCAAACGGAGATAATAAATAGATTTTAGTCGTGATCTCACTCAAAAAAAAAAAAACACTACATTTAACAGAAAATAAAGTCCGTTGATGTAACAATTTTTTTTTATCAAAATTGGCCCAACGAACGATTTTATCATTTTAATAAGAGGCTGTTTATTATATCCATGAATAAATACATGCTTTCTTATATATACTATATACAACAAACGGATTTATTGATATTTATTACTGTCTAATGGAAAATGCTTTCGCTTCTCACAAAGTAAGTTAATAAACGGGCATTTATTATATTGATAAACAGTGTCCATTGTTATAATAAATGTAGCAGTTAATATACAGAGATAGATAGAGAGATATATAGAGAAAATCTAATTCTGCCGCCGACAGAAATGTAGAAGAAAGTGTGCACATGTTTCCTCCTCTTCCATACATAGAGAGGAAGTGCCTCTCTTGAGGTAGCCTCATTTTGTGGAGGCGTTTTGTTAATCGAGTGTAGACGGTAAGGATTGCGGTTATAGCCCTGACAGACTTATCAACTTCTGTAAGCTTTCTGGCTCTGTTTTTGCTGGGCAATATAAATGCCCTCGGATAAGGTGCACCTGTGGGGTTACCCAGGTTCGAATTACTTCTTGTTTGGCTCAATGGGCAACATGCGTTTTGGCAGTGTAAAAGACATGCCAACTAGACGTTCTGGACTCAGCTTTCTTCCTGGCAGTGGCAATGCCCCCCGAATTTCTTATTATTTTGCCGATGTATCCCACAAAAACATCGTATATCCACATACATTAAATGTGGTGGCACTAATTGTTAAGATTCACGAAGTGCAACTACATTCATAAATCATCAAAGGCCTAGGTTTGAAAACTGAATAGCTGTTTACTACAACAAACATATGTGTTAAGTGCGGTTTATCAACGATTTGTAGCTTTTTTTTTAACAATACAAACAAAACACAACATGATGGTCGACGGAAAAAACAATAGTGCGTGACAAGGTCTACTGTTTACGCGAATTCAAATTAGTTGAATAAAATTATCTAGACCAAATACTATGTGAGCTATTTTTTAAAGAAAACCAGCAACTTGCCCTTTTTGCAAACATACATTCATTGAAATAAAATTGTTATTGATTATTTTAATTGATTAAATGCTGAGTAACTTTTGTAAAATTGTTCCAATGGATGTTAACAATTAATCGGTTAGGTAGGTTTAACGTTGGTTTTTATGCATGTGGATTTTATTACAAAACGGTTGGATGGTATTTATGACAAACACCTGTGTTACGGAAGATAGTGCAATTGTCTCTCAATTCATGAATGTCATGAAGGAAGAGTATATTTATTTCTCGACATAATTTCTTTGTACCTCTTTATACTTAGTTCAGCAAAATGTTCCAATCCAAGGATTTGTCGAACTCAAGATAGACTCCTGTTTTGACAATTACGTTTATTTGACAAAAACCGCTTTCCCCAAAATCATTTTTTTCAAATTTAGAGAAGGAAGAAGTCGCAAGGAGCTTAATCTGGCGAATATGGTGGGTGAGACACTAATTGGTACCGTAACCCAACTAGTTTTAATAAGCTCGGGGTTAAATACAAACAATTCTTTTGATTCTGTCACACAGAAAAAGAATGCAATATGCAAGAAAATAGAATTTCTTGAGTGTACAATCTTATTGAGAGTATTCTTTTGAATTTAAAATGTTAACCCAAGAGAGTCAATTTATTTCGCACAAGACATACTTTCTCTTGTAAATCTGCTATATCCAACTGAGTAAGATATTATCTCAAAACACTTCCTGCTTTGCTTATATTATGTTTACAGAAGTCGCTAGTAAAATAGTCGATATTAAAATGTATACAAAAGTGAATATAGTAAATAGCATAACTACAGTTACAAGTTGTGAAATCATGTTGTACCCGTTTAAATGAATTACTGCTATTCCTTTCCCGAAATCTTCTCAGTTTTATTGTTCTTTCTTTGCTGAATCCATTATTAAGTATAGAATATAAGTACATATGTAACCCGGTCTACTAAAAGCGACGCAACGTGTACGTACATAACGATTAAATTGCTGATAAAGAGAGTGAAGACAAATTGGTGACAACCAAGAGAAGGAAGAATACAAATAAAGCCTTTATATTTACATCAAAATTATTTTGAAAATATCTGTTGTAGTTGAATGAAAGTAGGTAATATTTTAGGTAAAAGCTACTCGCTTATTTTGAACAAGCAATCGGTTTTTTGAATTTAGTAATTTTTTCTTAGTTGTAAAACATATTCTCTTGGGTACATATAAAAGCGCATTTTATTTCCTCCAAGTTATTATTACTTGCTTCCACTAACCCTTCTTCTGTATATATGTAATTACTCGCAAAAAAGACAACAAATGGAAACCGCCTAGATCTAAGTTCTTTATTAATAAGCTCGTTTT
Organism: Oryctes borbonicus; assembly: GCA_902654985.2. Taxonomy (NCBI): domain Eukaryota; kingdom Metazoa; phylum Arthropoda; class Insecta; order Coleoptera; family Scarabaeidae; genus Oryctes; species Oryctes borbonicus. Next base: position 2,608,137 of record LR736873.1, on the reverse strand, counting down.
ACTGTAGCTTATTAATAAAGAACTGCTAATGAGTGGCCGGGGGTTACCATGATGATAGAGAATTTTTTTCTCCGCTAAGTGGGGCCTTTCCTCGGGAATTAAAATTTAATAGTTTGCGAAGTGAAAAAAAAACTTAAAAAGACTATTAAATTTTAATGCATGAGGCAGGGTTCAGCTCGAAACCGGTCACATAAGAAAAAATTTGGAAATAACATTAATTAGGACGTACTTATCAATTAAGATTTTTATTTTAATTTGAATACCTAATTATGGATACGACCTCTATTTTTCTCTTTGGTTCCTCGAATCGGTTACTATAAATCAGGATAGTACTGTCCCGAGAATGTCCTTCCCTTCTCGAAATAATCAATTAAGATTATGATAAACGGTTTCCACTCTGGTTCTCTAATGCCACTAACCGTGTGGTTAAAGCAAAGAAAAATATATAGACTGATAATTATTATAATCGACATATGTCTTGTCTTGAGAATAATATTATTAGAAACCCAGTCTTGTTCCCGTAAGTGTCCTAATGCTATTATATATAATAATAACGAAGCAGTAAACACAGAGGGTACCTATTTTAATCGTACAAATGGTGTGTCTAATAGATATTCCCAGATGTTGATCAACGGTTCGGTAACAAGTAGTTGCTATATTAGTCAAGCAAGTGGATGCCAAAATACAAAATCTCCTTGGTAAGAAGAGGTCCTATTGGTCTTCGGGCACATTTTATTAAATCGTCCGAACAAACCTTAGCATATTCTATGAGCATACTCGCCAATAGGTCTTTTTCATGGTCCACTGTTTCAATTTTATGGAAAGTTTCTTACATTTTTCCGATATTTAAACTTGACGATAGACTCAATGTCACTAACTATCACTCAGTATTTTTGCTATCAATCATACCAAAAATTTGTATCGATTATTTAAGAGAATGTTTATGAAACAGTTAAAAGAACTATAATATTTCGCGACAGTACGGCTTTATTCGTCCTTGTTCCGTGCGAACTAATATAGTCAAACGTATTGATTCAATATTGAGAAACACGGATGATCGTGTTCGGGTAATTCAGGGTATGCAAGGTCACAGTTCACGGTTCACATAATTATTCTTTCGGGAGTGGTCCAAAGTTCTCATCTTAGTCCAGCATCTAAATTAATATTCACACTTGTTTCCCTCACTCAACTATTTCGCTACATACAGATGATTCGAAAATTAACAATACATTTTTATGTGTGTGGGGAAGTGATTCAAAACAATATAATGTTAATTAGAGATTCTAACGCATATTGTGTTGTATACGACAAATGATTGTAATAATATTAATACATACAATTGCATAATTTACTCAAGTTCTAAAACGAAACCATTCAATTTACACATTCCGTCTAGTGGAATTTCTACCTAACTACAACAATATATTTCTGTCCCTATCATAATTTAAAAATTAATCCAACGAGACCGCATTTATCAGAACATAATACACAATTAGTAACACACAAGGAATCCGGATATAAATCTTCCAGCTTTTGTATGAGCATTTCGCCTACAGGCAAACTTAAATTAAATATTTCTCTAACAAAAACGCTACGTCCGGAAAACTAGAAGGATTAAAAAGTTTGTCAAACTTTGATAATTATGACGGTAATTTTATCTTAATTGCCGTGAACGCTAGCCGCCTTATTTTTAGACAAAACCGACTTGTTTATAGGCGTGCTCTAGCAAGACACCTACAAACTATGATGATACATATTCACATCAGATAAACGGTTGAATGTATGCATGCCGGGAAAAAAAGGCAGCTATTTTTAGTAACTATTAAAAATTCCCTATTTTACCGGTTTAAATCATCATCGTAGTAGATTTCCTGCACAAATTTGTGACGGTCCTCTTATTTTGTAACTCGCATTTATTCCTATAGGTCGTAGGAATTTTTTATGCACGTCTTCTAGATGGTGTTTCTTAGTTTTCGTACGCGGAGTGTTTCCTTTAATGGTCTATTAGAACGTGTGCCCTTACCAGGTCGCGTCAGCATCGCAGACAGATGTCACCGGGGGTCATGAAAAATTGCCATCATCAATTATACGCCCATGTGTCTGCTATATTTCACGCGCTCTAACAACATTTAGAAGAACACACGGCGAAGAGCAAAAAAAATAAGTAAGTAGTAGCTAGCATAGGTTTCCTTATATCAGCATACCTTCGTTTCAAGGATGTTGGTTGCTGTTTGAATTGACTCATCGTACAAGTTTACTAGAATACTACTAATACTAATACGTAATATTATTCAATTTCAGTCTAAGATCTTAAATTTTAATTTGCTGCCTTTATTATATTCAATTAAAGATATAAAATAAACTTCAGTAGCACTTAATTAAGATACCCGCTGCTCAATAGATATAGACTGTAAGTATAAACTAAATTATGAAGCAATAATAAAGCAATAAATTTCTTGAATTGAAAAACTTTTTAACTTACGCAGAACTTGTTCAAATGATTTTAGAGGTGTGTGTTCGATATTGGATTATATTCAAGAGTGCATCAGTCTTGAACAGTCTTCAAAATGTTCCGTAATTGTTTGAAACCCAATATTTAAAAGAGTTTCCGACTTCTTTCCTAAGTGCTTCACTCTTTTGATATTTGTTTTGATGTGAAGCAGCTGCTTTATTGAAAATCGCAATTGAAAAAAATTTGGTAAATCACAGAAGTCGATCGATGCTCATTAGGTTCTAGGTTCTATATGGATTTAATTCCCTTTTAGTCTTCAGTTACCTTGATATAGTGACGATTATAGACTGCAGTTTTAGTGAAAGTTTGCACTTTTTATCGAAGTGCCATTACGGATCTCTCCTTGTCCGCAAAGCATTAGAATACTAAATTGTCACTGTGTATATATATTTTTATTCCGAAGTATCAACTAGATAGTCTTTCGGCAGTTTAAATGAATAACTTGATAAAAATAACTTTTACAAATCACAACTCAATGCCGGAAAAGTCTCTACACTAGCACGCCACGTAAGAACCGTGACCGAACTTGAACTTGAAATTAAATTTAAATACTATCGAAATTTGGAAATATAACGGATCGCCAAACACGTCTTCTTTCGTCTCTTCACTCATTTGTTACCGATAGCTTTTGTTCATACTAAACCACCCCATAGTTTCATTTCTTTATGTGATATCTTACAGACTGTAGTTCACTACTAGAGTTCGCATCTATAAACTGCATTCTCCTTAGCGGACCTAACGGACTGACTTATTAGAAAGTATTGTTTAATTTCTGAAATTAATTTTAAAATATAATACATTTTTTCTCTATGCATTTATATACAGAAAATAAAAGGAAGTGGGCCTATGTTGTTGTCTCCCCGGAATTATCATTGGTTGGAGCCATAATTACCTATTAAACCCCCTGGGAAAAAAAGGGGGGACCACAATCGTTATGTGAAAGCAATTTTTAATTCGGCATTTTTATCATTACAATATGTATTTATGCCAAATATTTATAAAATTCATTAATAGGGTGGAATTAATGGATATCAACGCCCAGGCAGCACAAATGGATAAACTATTAGCTTTTTTTTCTGCTACTGTCTAAATGGGTGAATACACGTAAAATCGCTAAGATTTCAATTTTATACTAGTAATATACAACGCTGGGTGGGATAAATAGAAACCCAAAAAATTTTAGATTTAGGGTTGTACCAAAATAATCAAAAAGCTAGTAAGTATAAATTCTTCAAACGAACTAAAAGGAAGATTTAAAACATAACAATCTTTAATATGAATCTCACGTTGCAATGCTACGTATATACAATATTGTATAAGAGGTGAAAAAGTTGAAATTAAAATAACAATTTTTTTTAGAGTTTATTTGCTTATTTTATAAGGGTAGCGTCTTAAGTTTCTACAAACGGCCACAAAGATGGCGCCGTTATCGAAATCGACCGAGTAGTTTGTTTACAGTGAGCGTTTGAAAAAAGCAATTTTATGAAAGAATTGAAATTTCATGTGAAGGCTTTCGTTGCATATTTTCTTACGATTTTAGTGAAGGCCTAATGCAACAACAATGCCCCGAATCGCTTCGTTCAATCTTCGGTGATGAAGCACCATCAGAAAGGACTATTTCGTGGAGGTTGAACAAAACCGGTAGTTGTTCCAAAAAACAACATTGAAGAGGATGACTTACCGTGAGGCATATCGAAGGCTCCAGTACATTGAGTTTCGCACTTACTAGATTCAAGAACCTCCTTCCCTAAAATATTCTTATATGTACACTGAGATAAAGCAATTGGTTCATGCAACAAACTACGAAGTCTTGCACATTTATGTGTTCATTCAACTAAAAACATGTTCGTTCAACATTTCAGCGAGTATGTCCAACTTACCTTGCAAGCTAACAGAACACAGTAGCTTGGGTTCAATTATTTTTGTCAAATTAAGTCAATTGTATTGTATATGTACAATCCGTTGTACTCTAAAACATATTACTTTTAGATTAACCACAAAATTCACTTCACACAACAGACGCAAATAGAGTTCCACCCTCATCCTTTATTTAAGATAACGCATATTCAGATTTGCAGCATAGTCGGCGTTTGTTTTTATTTTACTTCCAGTTTTCAATCACCCTATGCACGTGTTACTTTTTAATTCTACGCTTACGTTTTTTTTGCTTTTTACCAACATTTTAATGTAGATTGGTTGAACATTCATTTTAAAGTTGATCCAATTCAAAAGGTTCAATCAACTGCTATTGTCTTAAACCATATAAAGCGTTGAGTATTTTTGTTAGTTGAGTCAATCAATTTTCGGTTGACTCAACGAATTTTTTCTTTTAGTGTATAATATGAATATATTATCCATCATGTTGCTATGAACTTTAAATAACTTTGAGGCTTCTTTTCATCTTTTTAATTGCTTTAATTGTTAAGGATGACATCTGGTTCTTTGACTAGCTACTTCGACGCTCATTTTTATTTTTACAATCTAATAAGATTTCAAATATTTTTAAATTAAGAAGTCAACATTTTTCCCTGAAGTATTAAAAAAGCATAATCAATCAGAGTTATATATAAATTTAACGCATACGATGTATAACATCGCAAAACATATTTGAGCTAGCCCATCGCATTTAAGCAATCAACTAAGTATCCTTTGTGACTTCCTATTCATCAAGGCAATAAATTAATTAACTATATGGCAAAAATTGAAATTAAAAACATTAACTAACGACATAAACAACAAATTATTTTAAGTACCAGCACCTATAAAGCATATATACTGAAAGTCAGTGCCAAAGGGAAAGTGATAGTTTTTATTGTTTCTTTGGTGGCTAATGGAAAAACATTGTCGATAGTCCTGGTAATTGGGTCTAGACCACAGACCCGTAGACGGGGCAGATGTCGTTGCACCCTAATACACTAATGCCGTCATGACGACTCTATCAACTTCCATTAGGATAACACGCATATTACAGATATCGGGGCGACCGCGAGACGTACTCAGAAACTGACCGTGTTGTATTCGGACTGCGTTGACCGACGGTGTACGGATACCATCGGCATCGGGGTGAATCGTCTGCATAGACGCCAAATGATGTCTCTGCTGTTTGCGTCAAACGAAAGTTTACACCCCATCGTTCTATCCACATCGACGGACGTATCGGCGTATTATCATACGCCGAGACACTATCAATCACGGCGAAATTGAGCAGCAGGCGGGGAATGTTGATTGAATTAAATTATTATAGTTATATGTATATGCTATGGGAAAAAAGTTATGTGAGGATTGAATACGCCCAAGCCCTAAAAGGAAATTTTGTGATAACGACCGCTCCTATACAAAGTCCTCTCTAAAAGGTAATACACCAAATGGGAAGACATAGGAAACAATGTATCATTATAAAGAGCAGAATACTGTATCAAATTCATCACTTTTGAATTAAAGGGAAACAAATACGATATTAACATTCAAATTTTCGTATTAAGTTATTCAGTAGCATGCGTTTTATGTTGTACTAATTGTTCTAGTTCCTCAAGAATTAAATTAAAGTAAAAATTAACTTAATGGTAACAATAAAACAATAATTTTGTTAGATATACTAGATTATACAGGTTTCACTTCACATTCATGCTTGTTTTAATTATAATGTATCTAATTATTATAAGAATTAAGTTAATTATTGAAGGCAAGATCTTGAGCGAGCCCTTTATAAACAGCGTCTAATTAAGTAGCTTTAATTCGTCCACATAATAATTAGCATGTTGTTTTGCAAAATACGCGTTTACGAATGCGATAGTCTCATCATTCGATGTAAACCTCTGTCCTCCGAGCAAAACTTTGAACCCAAGAAACAGAAAAGATTTCCTGGCCGATGGAACAATCTACGACTCTTTCGAAGCCGATTCAACCCTTTCCAGTTTACTGTTTCGACTGTGCCTAGGTTTCAGGAATGTATTGAAATAGTGCATCCAAATATCCAAGTTGCATCTACTGATTAATCGACGCCAAAACTCCGAGTTCTTTCATTTTAACTGCTTTAATAGCTCTGTGGAAATGTTCATTTGAATGCGTTTTTGATTCGTTCGGTTAGCTTTTTCATTCACAAATTGTCAATCAATGTTCAACAAATACGTTCTTTCGAGATACCCATCGCTCTTGACCTTAACTCGACAGTCGTTTAGCACCATTTTTTCGATGTTACTGATAGTGGCTGCAGTATCTGGTCGTCCTGAACGTTCATTGTCAACCAAGTTGGCACGATCATCTTGAAATTCAACTGCTATTACTCTTCAGAGTGCAGTTGTGAATGATCCGAGACATCTAGAACATTGTGACATTACTTTATGGCAAAAGTCAGGGGATTTTGGTGAAAGAATTGAATATGAGAATGATCTGCAAACTTAGTGCCGCGACTGATAAGGGTAGAACAGAAACAACACTGCGTGGATGTCTGTAAAGGTTTGAAAGAACAGCTTCGAAGTGTACCGGATTTTCTTTGTAAGGTTGTACAGGTGACGAATGTTGCATTTACGGCTATGAGCCCGTAACCAAAGAATAATTGTCACAATGGAAGGGTAAATCTTCACCTCAGCCAGAGAAAACATGTCAAGCCAAAAGCAATTAATGCAGTGAGTTCTATCGTGGCGTGCTAAGGCAGCGAATGGACGATATAAAGAAAATGTCCAGAGAGGAGGTCTCCATGGTAAAGCGAGCCCATATACCGCATGGTTGTTGTTCGTCATCCAGCGGACTCCCCTGATTTGATTCCCTGCGGTCTTGTGCATTTTCTAAAGATATTTTCAACTTTCGTTGAAGGGGCGAAGATTTAGCATAATAGTGATTGAAACCAAATGATACTGAATGAAATCCTGGCATTCAATTCTATTTACTGCTCGAGAACCTTTAACTACTGTGGGGAATAGATTTATTTTAAACAAATTAATTTTAAAAAGACGCATAAAAAATTATTTATTTATGAAAAGTATAGGGCAGTATACTCAAAATGCTTAATACAATGGTTACGAAAAGTTACGTCTATTTCTATAACCATTTTATCGAGGTAATTACTAACTGGTGACAAAATCTAGTTACAAACAGGTACGTTGATGTATATCCCGTTATAAGAAACGACTTTACATAAAATGTGATTAATATAAATAATTGAAGGAATCAATTTTGCAAAACGTTTAGTTTGTTTAAGGTCAGAAAATTATATAGTTACACACAAATACACGCCGTACTCCTATCGTTTTAATTAAGAATGAACCGAGGATATATTTCGTTCAAGTATTGGTTTATTATTATCGTAGTCGAGATATCGGGTTCAAACCCCGGGCTCACAACTCTCAAAGTAAGGTTTTCCCGTTCTCTAACTTTGACGAATGCTAAGGATGAACATAGCTGGCGTCGGAACTCAACGCCGGTTTAGAGATGTGGAGGCATGGATTGTTAAGACGTAGAACAATCGACATTCTTCCAACAGCAACTTTGGGTCACTCGATATGTATATTTATCGATATTTGAAGGTAGTAAAATTTTAAAACCTTCGTTCATATATACGTGTCAGTACCTTATACATTTTTGTTAAAATTTTATTTTATTTGCTCATAAAATACTGCAGCAATAAACCGCCTTCGTATATTTGCTCTTATTCTTTTTATTTCTTTCTAATTTCGTTCAGACGGTAGAATTATGAAAGAAAAAAGACAAGGACTCCAGATAAGCACTGACTTAGACGTTCAAAAAAAATTATTAAGAAAACATTTTTATCTGGCATCAGAAAATCCAATAAAATCGCTATCTGGTGTCATAACTTACGGACAATAGACCCATTCAAAAATAGCGCACACCCTACCGTCACCGCAATATAATAATAACACTATCAGCTCCTAATAAAAACAGCATCATTGACGACGTATCTCGTTCGTAGTTTACGATTTGTGTACGAAATTCACGTGATTTATTCAGTGTTCATAGCCTGGCTAAACCGTTTTTAATCAAGAGGTTCGGTGAAATATATATATTATACTTTTTATAGTACGTAGATATTTATTTCTACGTACTCCCGATTACGTGCATTTCGTCGAAATAGACCGTATTTCTGTGGAGGTTTTAATTGCTGGAGAATTGTGAGTTAGCTTACGCTTTAATCCGAGCGGTACATCGAGTGGCGCCTGTCCCGAATAGCTGGTTCGTCTCGACTAATGGTGTACAACACATATCCCTTTAAGATGACATCATTTTGTCATCAAACCCCAATAAAAACTTTTATTCAATGGTCAAGTCGGTGAGCGTATAAAAGTTTCAGGTAAGGCTGCTACCTTTTCCATTTATAGGTGAGTATTTGTGATTCGCGTATGTATTTAATCCTGTAAAACTTTAACTTATTACGCTTTTGCAAAGTTAATTAATCGACTGTATTAATACAAGAAGCTTTTATGTTATCTTTATTTATTTATTACAAGAAGACTTGAAGAAAAATGCACAATAATAATAAAAACAATAAACGAATTGAAGCAAGAAAACTTAAGTACCAATTTGTGGTTAGTTATAAAATTTACATTGATTCCCTTCTCAGGCTATTTTAGCGTTGGCTAATTATTTTGTTATCATCACAATTTAATTGAGAAAAATTATGTAGTCAAAATTTTCCTTGATCTTCATTGCCTTCTCTAAGGCGTTTAATAGTGGTATTAGCATCAAATAAATCTAATGACTCTAACAGGATCTCCATCTTTTTTATTGAAGTTTACCCCAAATGTTCACTAATCAAAATTTTTTGACAGATTTTGCAACATTTATTTTCTATAACAGGTTACTTAAAAAAATCATTTTTTCAATGTTTTGAGCGTTCAAATACCTTTGTCGTTCGTGCTACAGTGTGCGCCCGAGCATTTTCTTGGTGGAACATAATCTTTCTTCTTGAACGTTTTTCGCGAACACTTTGAAGCACGATGATTCTCTAGCGTTGCAGCGAAAACATGTCTTGAAGTTCAAAAGAAATGTGGTCACCATCTTCTTGGTTTGGCTGTTTTGACAGGCAGCTTTTGTTGGAGCCGATGCATTCTCAAACCCACTGATCTTGTATATCAAATGAGCCGATTCATTGTCGAAGCAGTCCAGTGTAGATTTAGATGTAGATTTTTTTATTATATATTAATACTTTAAGGCTAGACTTTATAGTTATATATATATGAATCCGACGTTCAATATGTGGAATGTAAATTACTATAGTTCTTTTACATCTGCATTTTATGGGCGAAATTACTTGTAACTTACAGCAGGTTTCTCGTTTATTTTGCCCAAGTAAGTGATAAGCAGAGAGAGTTGAACGATCTACTTTCCGACTTAAAAACGAGACAACTTCTGTAATACTGTATTTTCAGGATCCATTACGAAACTTTTAGGATGGCTTTGGCCCAAAATATGCAAAATTACTTTATTACTTTACTTACTGGTCAATCTAGCAACGATTATCACCTCATTTGGCGTGATTGCACCAGTGATTTAATTCTTATTATCTCCTGGCGAAGCAATTCACCGCATATATTTTATTTTATGTATGTTGTCCTACTTACAATTAGCGTAAAGTTCAAACATTTCCAGCTGTACCAGGGCAGCGTTCATTACGTTCCATTTCATTGTATTGTTGTCATTGTTATTGGCCTTAGTGCTGTGCCATTGGCTACTTAGAGCCATATATATACAAATATTTGTAAATATACACATACAAAAAAAGAGAAGACCTAACAACCCGAATGGACACCGGGGCTACACTTCGCTGTAATTTTTACAAACTTCACCGAATATTAGAATTACTTGAAGTTATCCATCATCCATTGGCATGTAATTGTAAAATAAACAACATAAAAAACTGAAATATAAGCACAATGTCTATCAAAAACTGACAAATTTAAACAAACCTACCATAAGCAATTAAAATTTAACAAAACCAGGAGAAAATAATAACAAGAACGAAGAGCTAAACTATGAAACATGCAGGACCTATTAATAATAATAATTTACGATTTTAGATTTAACAATTTGCCAATTGTTATGATTACTCTGTCTAGGAATGGGCCAGATAGAGCAAACTAGCGTCGCAGGAGACAGTTTGGCGCTCTTTTCCATCCAATTTTACATAATAACAGAAACAGATTAATTACACTTTTATTGCTGAGTACAACTTATGTGGTAACGTTGGATTCGTCATTCATTTGTCCTTCCGATAACGTAAAAGTATGTAGAGTACTCCACTTGAAAGAAGAGACTTTACGTTACTTCCGGTGATACCGAAAAATTTAATTAAACTCCCCATAACGCCAAATAAGTCACAAATAATAGAAATCGACTTATTTTTTCTAGAAACGCTATCGTCTGTCGTTCAAAAATTAGTGTGGAGGAAGGTTACTTTAGAACTTCACTGTATAAATCACCACAGCTAAGGAGAACTTATATGTCAAACACCTGCTGCGAACAATGTTATATTACAATAATTACGGCTGCGTTAGAAAGATGAGCCGTTTCAATTTTTCATTAAACTATGTCACGATCAAGATTGCATATGTCCGGACAACCAGTGTGTTGCATTTGCAAGTTAAGAAGCTGTTCCTTTAGCTGATGAAATACGTTTACTTTCCTACCATTAGTAACGGTATATAGCATATATGCAGAAGCGTATAATTGATGGTAAGTATTTCAGGTATTAATTATATACGCTTCGTATCCACATATTATAAGCGCGTGAGAAGGAAAAGAAGAGAAAAAAAGGAGCCGAGCGAAGAGACCAACCATCAGGACGAGTGCCTAATTGATACAATTTCAGCGCTGACAGCGCGGCAGTGTGGAGCCTCGTATAGAAAGGATTTCGATGTAACGTCGCGACCACCTGCCTCCCTCTCCTCCTAAACTAAAGATCGGTCGATTGCTTGCCCCGCGTACTCTCCCAGTATCACAAACACCGCATAATGTGGACACTGTGTGCAATAGTCCTATTTTCAAATGCTGTGGGCACTCGATTCCAGTGATATCTTAGTGGTGTTAGTCTTATTCGGTTTACGACACTAATGTCCTTTTTATTGTTTGGTACATGCGGGGAGCTATGAATGGAGATGAAACTGGTAATTACAATCGAGTTGGAGAATTCATCTAAAATCCAAATGAATACAATGATGTAAGGAGAGTGCCAGTCAAAATATGGAATGGATAATTACAAATACAGAGTGAGTCAGGAGGAATGGACTAAACTTCAAGAGTGTACCTTATTATAAACAACACATAAGTATCGGCACCCTCCGCACCACACAAGTTTAATTTATTATATACCGGTGACCGAATATTCGGTCACCGGTTGATGATGAGGACCATTCGTGTCCTCGAAACGGCCGTCCCGGACTAATTATTATATTACTATATAATAAATTAAACTTGTGTGGTGCGGCGGGTGCCGATACTTATGTGTTGTTTACCATACTACGCCACAGTCCTTGCTATCATTAGTGTACCTTATTGTACACGTGAGGATAATGTAAAAATGTAAAAAAACTCATACCATCTTATCCAATTTTCATTTGTTTTCAAGTTGCAGCGTAATTACAAATAAGCAAAATTTCATACATTAGAATTTCGCTTGTTGATTAAAAAATTATAGCCTTCTTTTAATAAATAAATTAATATTGACTGTAGTATTTATAATATGTCGAATTAGTGCACCCCGAGTGTTGGCTTTTACCTTGTAAACTTCATTTTTGAATCAGACCCAAAAAAGATAGTTCAATGGTATGAAGTCTGGAGAACTTGGAGGCCAATTAATGGGACCACCGCGGCCAATCCGAGCCCTTGGAAACCTATCCTTCATATTTAATAATTGTTGAAAGGTATTCATTAATTAGCGTATGCCGTATAATGCCATTTTTTTAATAGTTCTGCTTGCTATCAAATTTTATCTACACCAATTATGTCTCCAGAAATAAGTAATGACCCAGATGAAAGGAAACGTGAAGTAAGAAGTACGTATTAATGTATAATTTCTGCAAATGTATATTTTATTACTTTAAGGTTGCATTTGGTTAGGTACTATTTAATTGTATACTTTACTTATTACTTTCGGAATTATATTCCACAACTGGCTTGAATAACTTAAATCTCTAAATCGCTAAATCCTTCATCGCTTCAGATTTCGAATTGATTAAGCCTATTTCTATTGCCAGGGCTATATTACAATATTAATTAGATTTAAAAAATCTTCATCGTGGAATAACATATTCATTTTAACGTGAATAACGTTAATAATAAAAAACGGCGAGTCCTTTGATTCAATGATATTAAGCGGAATTTCATTTATTGGTTCCTAAATTCATCGAGGAGTTCAGGGCTGATCCTTAGAATCCATCAACCTTCTGGGCCGATGAATCCAATGGATATGAAAATTGCAAAGGGGGAATTCAAACATTTGAATGCAATTGATTATAGTCTACGGTTGTAGCTCATTTCTGCTTGCCTACATCAATAATGACAGCAATCGGTCATAATTACAGATGTAAAATTAAAGGCAACACTGGTTAGTAAATTAATGAATTTGTGCTTGACGCAACACAGTATTTTGTATAAGAGTGGAGAGAGAAACATGAGCTAACACGGGATGATATATGCTGTTACAGATTGTTAGAAATTGATATTGATTCTACTTTTGAAGCCACAGATTCCAAATTATTAGCAAATTACGTGAGACAAATACGAGCAGATATCAGTCTTTCAGGAGTTGTACCATGTGGCAGTCAATTTTTAATGATATTTTTTCCTTATTAGGTTGCAAGTTTTTGTGTAAACTTCATACCCTCATCTATGCTTAAACCAAACTACACTGCGAAATGGTTGACCCAAGTTATCAACAAAATACTTGTTTCAATCGATATTGGACTTCGACCATTTACTGCAATGCTACGTTCTTTTATGTTGATTATCACATTCTTAATGAATTTTAAATATGGCAAGAATATGAAATATACTTTATGCGCAAAGTGGTATCCTCTCTATTCAACAAGTCAACAAAATTCCAAGTCATCGTCAACATCGCTCGTATCACCATAGTTAATACTCTTTACATCAGGGAAGTCGAGATTTTTTTAATATTCTAACCATTATAAAAGCGCCCATTACGATATTTCAAGAAAAGTCAAATTTTTCGAAAATCCATTGACTTTTTATTAAAAGCATTCTTTTATTACTATGGCATGGCATTAAAGCAGTAATCCATCAGTAACGTCACTTTCCAAATCTTACGACTAAGCGCTGAGGGCTTTCCGATGAAGAAAAGGACTCGCCTGAACTACATTTTATATATATTATATATCAAAATCTGCTTAATATTGATTAACAGATCAACTTTGAATTTTGTTGGTACAACTGGCCCCAAATAACTTGTCGGTTGCATAACTCTTCCAACTGAGCGTCAAAATAAAAAAAATGTGTGTGATTTGTGTCTTTAAGTTTGTTAGCAATTATTGCATACCAAACAATATGACCAGGAAAAGTATAGAACGGGTTTACCTCGATATCTTACTATATATATCTTACTATAAGATCTCATGCATAAGAGCATCCAATTTAATTTCATTTACCATTTTTTTTTCTAACAAAGGATACTTGTATTTTTCCACACTATGTGCAATGTATGAAATTAAATAAAATAGGAAACATTAGTTCGTAAATAATTTTTAGAAATTTGAAAATAATCATATCTCATATTATTTTTTAATATTATTGAACGATGTTAATTACCATCTCAAAATTACGCCCAATTGCTCTTCGTTTTCCTCTTCTCTCTAATTTTCATGTTATACTTTTGCTCTACTTTTTATACGTAAACCAAGAGAGAAAAAAATGAGTTAATCCTGCAACAAAGGGCATAAATAGGTAAAACCGTCGGCGCCTGTACATCGTCAGAAAAACTGATCGGGACCGTATCTTCTGGTATCAAAGTAGACACCGACATGGTCGCGATAAACAAAACACGTCCTTAAAAGTAGCCGCCTTAGGGACGACGATCGAACATCGAATGAAGCACACCCAGCTAACTCTCAAGCACTTGGACCGAGCGGAGACAGTGTTTTATTGACAAGTAAGTGTTCCACGGCCGCCGTTGATGTTTCATTCTCACCGCCTATACACCGGCGCGCCCACGCACACATCTACTTGAAAACGGGGAGATAAAAAAATCACCATGCACAACTCACGAAGTCACATGTATGATCTACACGAGAAGCCAAAAAGTTTTTTCGGGACAACACCATAATACCTGCACATATATATATATACGCGTAGATGGATGAATGGGGAAAACAGATTTTAATGTTTCGTTTTTTTTTTTTTTTCGAGAATGCCGCGCTTGTGAGAGTATTTTTTTCGGTTCTGCGGTTAAAGTGGAAAGATATTGGTAATTTATTACGAACCCATTATGGTTAATTAAATACTTAATACCGTAATAAATTTCAGTGCTCTAGTGTGGCTCATGTTTCTCGGAAGTTACTACGTTTACTAATGGCATTAAAATAAAACTTTATTATTTAAGATCAATATAAGAATGAATTATATATAGACACATCAATAAATAATTACATAATATATAGAATTATACATGCAATTATTGATGTAATGGTGTCAAGATTCCTATAGAAGGAATTTATATAAATAGTGACTTTGATAGTTACATATTACTATACAGCAATAATTATTTAAATTTAAATCTAAGTCTTAATAATTTGTTTCAATTAATTTGCGTTTGACATGACAAATAGTCGGTAAACATTCCCATTTACTACTAAGCTAAAGATTGCTTCCATAGCTTGCCTATTTGCGAATTTTGTAGTATAAGTAAAGGGATCATTCTATCTGTCACAAGGTCATTGAAATTTTCTATTTTCAAAAAAGTGCAATATTAATTCGAAATAGTATTTGCATTAACGAACAAGCTTTTCATAAAAAGTATGCATTTCAACATTTTCCAATGCATACCAACAACATTAAAATTGCTTCAAATATTTAACTACCAAGAAATTTGAAATAATATTTTAGAATTTGCTAAGTACTTGCTTAAAAAATGCAAAAATTTAGATTCATTTACATTTTTCAAAATACAATAGAAATTATCAAAAGCAGCAGGTGAGTATGTTCAACTGAAGAAATTGAAATTTTTTCAGTTGAAGATACTCATATTTTTGGAACAATCTGTACATTTATTTATAGTCATAAACAATTATCTATGCTGTTACTGATAAACTAAAAAGTGATTCGCACACCTAATGTTAATTAAATGATATTGATTTTTAAATTGAACTTTGCATCCCTTCAAAGTTTTCATGGAAAAATATGATTCTCAAACATGCTGTATCGTTATATGTGATTTAAGAACAAGGATCTGAAATGTGTGGGGTAGTTCGTTTGAAATAATGATGTTTAAAATATTTCTAGAAAATAGACAACTATCCATAATATCCCCCACCACAATCTCACAACGCTATTTTGACCTACTTTTTGAAGATATGTCTAACAATCATGAAATGAATCTGCAAAAATATGGTATTTATAAGTGTACCTTTAATTTAAATAACCATTTCTCATCGGAACTATAATTTTAAGCTTTAAAACCGACAGGGAATAATGTTAAGATAAGTGTATTCATTCGAGAAAACATTTTCGGGTCTGATGAAGAACACTGAAATGTATACCTTAGATTTTCATCATACCCTTAATATTATCTTGGCAGAAAAAAACATTGTCTACTATTTAATAATGGAAAGTATATAAGGCGTAAAAAATTATAGAGACTGTAACTTCTAAAATGGGCCAGTGAAAAATAACTGAAATTACATATGTCAACTGGTAAAATAAAGAATACAGAAGGCAACATAAATGAGGAAAACTATTTTAAATACTCCAGAGTTGTACCAGCTTAGCTGACGATAAACATTCGGGACAGCCAAAAATTCACTAAGCGATAGCACACGATTGTCAAATAAATGTTAGAGAGGCTGTAGGCGAAGCTAACCCCATGTTAAGTACTGCCCTTGGCCAGCCAGGATCAAAACCACATTCGAATCAACATTTCCAAAGCTCCGTTGAAGCACTTGAAGAGAAATAGCTAAAGGTGTTGGCGCCAATTAATTATTACTATTACAATGAGAGGGTCTCTAGCGGTTAAGTGACGTTGTGTGCTCTCTGAATAATTTCTTAATTCTCTGGTCTTTAAAAAGCCCAGAATTTTCCTCGATTCTATGTTTAGGAGTTTTTCTAAGTCAATCTTTCGTGTCCCTAAGCCATTGGGTTTTATGCTGTTGCAGGCTACGCAGTGATTTACATATAAGATGTATAGGAGTTTCCTCTTCATATTGGTACAGGTACGAGTTCCATTTTGTGTGGATGCTTCTTTAGCGGACGATGACTAGCTACAGCACCGGTCACAATCTAACATCCGATTTGCCCATGGCCAACAGTTCCTCCAACTTTCCTTTGGAGGGTCCTACCAGGAAAACCTTCGAATGCACATTTTCTGGTTCTTCTCTCCAATGTTTTTTATGCCACTGATAGCTATTTTTTAATTTCCGCCTTCGCCATCTCCAAAGGAGGACTCGGGACCGGTCAGTGGGAGTGCGCTACAGCCCTTTGCTTGTCGGTCTGCCTTTTCGTTACCTGGCATGTAGGTATGTGAGAGTAGCTATACCAATTTTAGCATATTCTTTTGCTCCGAGTATATTCAGTAACTAGGTACATTCCTATGCGATTCCTTGTTTCCAGGGTACTAAGTGCTTTCAAAGTCGCTTGGCTGTCGGTTGTTATAAACATTCTGTTCATTCCGACCAAAGTTTCCAACAGTTCCGATTGAAATATGTTCGCGAGCTTCTCAATGCTGGCAAAAACGCCCCCGTTCAATCTGCACGCGCATGTTCCTGTGTCCGTTCCAAATTGAGTTTCAGATCGGTCCGTGAAAGAGGCGAGACAATTTAGAGTAACTATCCCCTGTTCCCACTTTCTCTAGTCCGTACGACTATTTCGTAGGTTTGCGCAATGGTGCATGCACTGGGGATTCCATCAGACACCATACTTAACATGGAGTTTCCTCTACTATGTTAAAGATGGACGCATGCCCGTCTTCACTTGTTCCAGGCGCTTTGCCCTTACCAGCAAATGCAGAAGCGGCAGGTTAGGTAGGATCTCCAATGTGGCGGTCATGCCTGCTGTTATGCCGTGGTATCCTAAGTGCTGCATTCTGCTTAGTATATTCCGATTTATCTTGTAGGTAAAACTTGAATACACCAATACACTCCTGAAGCCAAGGTGTAGTTGAAACAATGTACTGCGAAGTGTGGTCCATCAGCAGAGGTTGCTAATTTTGAAAAAATTTCAGGTTCCTGTGATGTAGTAATAATAATAACAATAATAATAAAAAATAGTACCTATTTACTGCCCATTATGCCGAAATCCAATCATAGAATCAATTACAGAAGATACAAAATTAAATCAAAACAAAGTCCAGTTTAATTTGTCTTACCTAATAATTAGAAAAAAAAGTAAATAGTGTTGTTATACATGTATCATCAACAATGAAAGACCCAATTAGTTGGAACGACCAAACTATATCTTTTCCAAGTAAATTTTACTAATAAAGACATCAAAACTTTACAAGATTACTTTAAAAAAAGATGTTATAGATTGTATTATCCGGTGTCGCTAACAACAATAAACCAAGATCAAAAACATACGGTATATACACATAAAATCGTCACAGGATATGATAAATGCAAGATTTAATACAATAAAAAATGTATTCATTCTGCAGACGAGAAGATAAAAAGAACTTCCTGACATTTTAAACACGTTGGTAATACGCTATATTATAATAAATAATATAGAATGTTATGGATTGCATTAATGAAAAAGTATTTGTTCAACTACATATTTCTCAAAGCTCGAGCGGATGCTTGAGAGAACACCAGTGTTGCCAGGCGTAGGTATATATATTATAGGCATTTCTTTTTCAAACGCCCATCGAAGAGAAAAATCTACTTGAAATCCGAAAGCAATTGGAAAATACGTGACAAGTTTATAGGTACATAAATATTCTTATTTTACTAGCATACTCAAACGTATAAGTACACTGTATTTTGTAACATATTTTTTATCTGATGTATATTTTATAGCTCATACGTGAATGCCTAATATACATTCCCGTTTTACGTATATTAGAATCTTACGCTACGATTTTTATAGTGCACTAAATAGCAAAATAGAAGTTAAAGTGAATATCCGATTTATAAATAATGTACGTTACATATTTATGTACGTATGTACAGGCAAGTATGTTTGTTAGCATTTTTGTGTACATATTTAGACGTAAACATTACATTTTTACACGAATCTTACACATCAGATTTGAACTATACGAGTGAATATATAACCAATAAAGCGTTGATCTAGTGGACAATGTTCTAAGTTTATCGAAAAATACCGCAACAAATACGAAAAGGTACATACGATAGTATGAAGTACAATGTGCACCCACTGTTATATAATTATAATTAGCATTTTCAGTTTATTGATATATTCAACATTACATCAATAGAATTTGTTGAACCTAGTATTGTTATTTTTCCTCTGTTATTCTTTAATCTTAAAAATGGGTCTATCAAAATCAACCTTCAAGAAACGATCAAAATCACAACTTATTTTCAAAAATTTACTTTATAAGAAACATTTTTGTCAAAAACATATAACATCATGCAACTCGTTATATTCATTGGAATCAAGTCAGTAAAATTCATAGTAACGTTTGTAACGAGACATAAAATCATCAAAAAGCTAACCATTTAAATATTAAAGTTCTTGGATTGGCATTCCTGAAGAGTAGGTAAACAAACAGGCACAAAAAGACAGAAGATTCTTGGAAAAAAGAATTAAAAAATTATCCATTAAGCATATATTAAAGTGTATGAGACGAAACAATATCAAAACAACCTGGAAGCCATTTTAAAAATAAAGAAAACGAAAAATTGAACCAAACAATATTTAAAGAGAAATCGGACAAGCACAAAACACTCAAAGAGAGATGGAAGAGGACAAATAACCCTCTAAGAGGCATCGAAGATACCAACACACAAGAGGAATTAACAACCGCAAGTAAATTTTCTAAAGAATTGTACCTAAATTCTTGAAACTAAAAAAAGATCTAATCTAAATCTCATCTACAGTTTGTTGCATTTCAATACACAGCGAAAACAGGAAGATACGGTTTTCAGGTGCGTAAAGTTGGCAGCCGTACTTTTGAATTTTCAAAATTGAGCTATGTTATCGTTTTGTGCCGTACTCGCTGAGTTTTATGCTCTTCCCGTTTTCAAGATATTCGCAGATGAAATCTGGCTGCCAACTTTACGCCGGCAACTGCACTTTGGAATTTTGATAATATTATTACATCATTTTATGCCCGTTCTGTAACGTAATTAGCAAGATTTGTGCTCTTCCCGATTTCGAGATATTCGCGAGTATGCCTAAAGTTGGGGTCTTGTGCTAGTTTTGTACCGTATAGAAAACATTTTGTGCTTACACGCAGATCCAGTAAAAAAATAAACTGTACATACATGTTTTTCGTATGTATTGCTTATTTTTTTACTAAATCTGGGTGGGAGCACAAAATTCGTTGTACACGGCACATAACTCTTTATCCTCCAATGGAGGCCTCGCTGATATCTTTTTTAATTTTTTACGAGCGTAGGGTTGCGGCACAAAGCAGCACAAAACGCTGGTGTAATAAAATTTGGAATATGTCTCGCAATCAGGAAGGGCATAAAACTTGCCGGTTAGGACACAAAACGATGCCATACTAATATTTCGAAAATTCTAAAGTGAGGCTGCCAGCGTAAAATTGGCAGCCACATTTTATCTGCGAATAGCTCGAAAACGAAAAGAACACAAAACTCGACAATTACTGCACAAAACGGCTCAAAACGACACAAAACGAGCATAAAACGATAGCATGACCCAATTTTGAAATTTCGAAAGATGCCGACGCTAACTTTACGTATCTATGGTTTTCTACAGGTCGTTTGTTTCGATAACGCCTTTATTAAGAGATAAGACAAAAACGATTTGCTGCTTTAATAAAAAAATAAACCTCAGTATCGACGTATTTTCACCACCAGTATATTGTAAAGATGAACTATCTTTGAAATTAATATATATATATATATGATATATATTTATATATATATATATATATATATATATCTATTAATAATACTATATATATATATATATATATGCGACAGTTCCTTGGATCCTATTTAACAACTAAATCTTCATTCTACAAAGTTCCATATTCCACGCTTATAAGGCTTTTGCTCCCAATTTTTCACGAATTATAGAAATTGGTAAATAAGAGACCAAATCTCGCAAATACTTTTAATCGAATTTGACGACCGGTTTCGTACTTCAGGCCAAATATTTTATATCTGGCATACGTCTGGGCTAGGATGTACGTATAATTTAAACGTGCGAAACCGGTCGTCAAATTCAATCAAAGATTTGTGAGATTTAGACTTTCATTTACACATTTCTATTACTCATACCGAATCACCAATTTCAATCTAAGAAAATATATTAAATCAAACGTTTTGGTTCACGTAACCGACCTTAACCTTAATGCTTTAATAATAATTTTCATTCGAACAGCAACGACTAAAAAGTTCTCCTCCAAATATCAGACTCCATACATGGCCACATTTGAAGAAAACGAAAGTTCCGTTCCACCAAGACAATGCACCGTCTTGCACTTTAGTAGTCGCCAAGCAAAGAATTCACACATGCTATGAATTCGAACCTCGAATTCATAGCCTGCGTGCTCTATTCGCCTAATCTGACCTTTTGCGACTTCTTTTTGTTCCCTGATCAAATGTAATTTTTAATTTAACAAAAAAAATACTTATTTCTCTATTAGACAGGAAACAGACCAACCTTGTAACTGTGTACAATAATGCATCTCTGTTTTTGTTCATGTCATCACAAGCACTCGAAGTTGGGCAAAGTATTTAATATTAATATAATTAACCTTGATATCAACAGAAGAAAAATTTGATATTGGAGATAAGTATTACAGAACAAATTTATAAATTTGCCATGATTAATTAACAAAGAAGGCAGTTAAGTAACATAACGTATACTTATAAAATATTACCTACAGAATTCATAAAAAAGTAATACCAATCAAATATGATGAAATATTCCTAAATGCACCTTCCTTCACATTAAGAACAATAATATTGAGCTATTAGGGTTTATATTACTCATATTTACACTATAGACACTATTACAATAGATCTTAGAACTTGCTGTTAGTATTTATTGATATCAAGACCACACCAAAATGCTTAAAACAGTGATAGTTTTCTAGCGCAGATGACACCTGAGAACTTTGAACAAGCTTCTGAAATATGAGATATATTTAAACCGATTTATAGATTATTCTACTGTTGATTAAATTTACATACCTACTAGTGCCATCGTACAGGTGGAAAACATATGCAATACATTTCTACCACATCAACATTATATAAAAGAACATGAGCATTTAATAGCTAACACCTGTCGGTAAGCGATGTTAATTCAAATTGGTGTAAAAGTACGTATTTTCTCTTTAAGTTTATATATAGAAAGTCATAAATACAAGGGGTTACGTATAGTTGATACACGCACTTATAGCTATTCTAGTATATGGTATATTTTACACCACTTCCTACCTGTGCTTAATTTACTTATCTCGACCAGTTGTCTGGGTAAAATATCCATCGAAAGGCGACCCCATATAACAGTGAATATCCACACAGCGCCGTAGAAATTTATTTCTTTCGCATAAAATATTTCGAAGTGGAAGTTCGGTATGGAGTTTGGGTCGGCCATCTTGGTCTGCGTAGCATATAGATTGCAAGTAGTCACGGAATACGACCATAACAATACGTTTTCCCTTCCGTCTTTCGAAATCTAATTCAATTCACTTAGTTACAACCGACCGTGGTTGCGTTTCGTGGTGAATGGTGGTAGTGGTAGTAGGTATCGAATTTACGCGATACATTGCTATTAAGACCGTAAAAGCGTGTGTGTTGGATAAGGAGGAAATGATGGTAATACGCATGATGGGCTGGGTCGAATGGAAGACCTTCTTATGCAATTATTTGATTAAGTTGGGGTTGTTCGTTGTATTAGGGTTGTATTGATGAGGGAAATTCTGTAGGGTGCTTGGGAATGCATTGTTAATAAATAACCAATCAGTTTAGTGTCTTTTATCAGAAGTACTGTTTATCATTCTAAGAATTAAAATGAAAATTACCCAGAGAAATGTCGTAGGAAATCAAATTATTAAACAACCAACAAATGATTGTTGTTACATTTCTTGGCTGTTTTGTTGAAAAGTTGACCATTGCCATCTTTAGAAATAATATCAATAAAACCAAAATTATTTCTATTTAGGAAGTAAATCATGCCGAATGTAAGCAATAAAAGTCACGTATGTGGAATTTCATCTATTCTACTCTATTAAATGTTTGAAGTTCGATAATATATACTCTTTGGTGGTTTCATAGTGCAATGTATGGGGTACGTACCGGAAATACACGAAATATATAATCAAGTTCCACCACAGCACACTAATCGCCCCTGATTGTAATAAAAAGGAAAAAAACATTATTGATGTTAAAAAACCATAAGTAAAATAAAGAAAAAAAGAAAAACAAAACAAAATTTAAACTTGCTCAAAAGATATTTTAAACAAGAAGACACAAATGGCTGAGCTAAATGGGGCTGTGAACGTGTTATACCAATATATTATTTATTTAATCAACGTGATGAGCTGCAGTGCAGCCTACTTCCTCGACTTTCGGCCAATATAATACACTATTAAAAAACTCGTATATGCCGCTATCATCTGGTCACTAATCTATAAAATTCATTGTCTGTCCATTGAGAATGTTCAGTGAAAGTGTTTAAAGTACCTTCACTTTCGGTGCTTTGGTATTTCTCTTCCGCAAAGACTGATCATTCATCCTTTTCGCCAATATTTAAGCTTGATTCTCTTGAAATACGACGTAATAAAACAGATCTCAAATTGTGCCACAATTTTCCGCACGTAGCCACAACACGTTTTACTGCCCAAGTAGAAACGCAAACACAATGTTATAGTCGCCACCGTATAAAGTGTTTCAATTATAGCAATAAAGCTAAATTAGGAAAAGAGGAATTAAAGTTTACTGCAGTTTTGTCGTATGAAAATAGCACAAAGGAGGTATCCAGGTTGAAGGTTGGAAAGCTGTTAATAAATTTGAGAACCAGAAACCAAGGACAGAATCCCGGGATACTTTAAGCACTACACAATGGAAAGCTTGTCTGAAAACAAATGATTTTATTTAACAAATTCTCATCTATTTTGCAGCAAGGATTTCTGACAATATCGCTAGGGTGGATGAAAGTGTGATCGCAAGTCCAAAGAGCTCAATTCGTCATAGATCGCAGCAATCAGGCGTTTCAAAATCATCCCTGCAACGAATTATTATAAAAGACCTTCGCCTATATGCATACAAAATTTAGATTTGGTTTTGTAAACGAATCATATTATTCAAAGACGAAGGCCATTTCGGCATCAGTGGTTACGTTAATAAACAAAGCTGTTGGGGATACGAAAATCCTCAAAAGATTGTGGAGGCACCAGTGTATCCTCGTCGTGTACCCGTTTGGTATGAATTTTCGGACCTTACTTTTACCTTCTGCCCTACTCTTTTGAATATGACAATGGGAAACAGTAACTGCTAGTGGTGAACGATATGACTAATTTTTTATGACCTCTTCTGGAACATATGGATCTCGATAACCTTTTCCTCCACCAAGGTGGCGCCACTGTCTCATTGAAAGAGAAACTAAATTTATTCCACGAAAAATTTCCTGGCGGTGTAATTTTCCGAAGTGGTGACATTGGCCAAGATTGTGCGGTTTAACACCACTATACTTTTCTCTTTGGAGTTTTTTAAGGATCAAGTCTACGCAAATATTCTATATACAATCCACGATTTAAAAAATAATATTCGTGCAGGAAGAGTGGCGGTGGACACTTATCAGATATTATGTTTCACACATAATGTTAAGGTTTTTATTTTGTATTGATGTTAATAAATTTACGAGTTCTTTTTTAATTAAGACTTTTATTCATAATTTAAATCCCCAAGTTTCTGATGGACAACCATTATTAGCACTAGCATACGTATCATTTCAAATATGGGCCATCAGTTCATAGTTTAAAGGTTTAGATGTTTAATTAATGTAATGCACTAACTAACTGTGCTGTCTTGTGGCTTCTGCACCACAATAAGTCTTTTTGTTATGTTGAAGAAAATAATAATTAATTTATAAATTATTCGTTCACGGATTATTTTCCTCAACACTAATGAATTAAAAATAGTGATTGGAGTTGATATGTTTCAATTTTTTTGACAATTAAATATAACTTAAAGCAAATATCTTATAAACTGGTTGTAAAAAGCAATTCCATTCTTTCTCTCTTTGAAATCAGTAAAGATGCTCTGTATATAAGCGTATTTTCCTTTTCTTTCGGAATTTCTCCGCCGCAGCAATTAAAATCAACATCGACGGCGTTATGTATTTGTCAACATAATGATTTACCATTTAATCAATCGACCGATTCCGTACTACAGACCTCGAATCGACTATACACTATACATTCGGTAAAAATACCTTAATTAAAGTTCTTGTATCGCGTACGCTGCCAAGATATTTTTCTGTGCGGCATACACCATTCAGCTGAGGAAAAAAATACCGAAACGGTATCCAAAGCGAACGGTAAGAAAGCATATCACCTTTTTATTATATACAGAGTCTTCATAAATAAAGATTATTACGGAATCGTAATTTGTTGTTGGAAATGTTGCCGTTTGTTTTTTTTTTTAAGCAAAGGCATGCTGAGTATTGATTAATATTGAATACTTCAAAAAAATTATGTATTTTAAACAAGTTATGCATTCAGGAAAAGTATTTTGTTTTATGTTAATGCAGAATAACGATACAAAGTTTAAAAATGCAATCTTAAATGAATATATAGATTCTTATCTTCCACAGTTGTTGCGACTATTTTTCTACTCCTTTAATATTTACGCCAAATTAAATATTTTCTTAAAATATTAAATGTTTTAGTTAATCTTCTTTCTTCTTTATCCAATAATAGTTCATTGGGGTTTAAACAAAAATGGATTTATTTGTGTCCAGTTTTAAAGCAAAGAAATATTCAAAGGGACAAAAAATGTAAAGTTAGCAACCTATTAATTCTTAAATATTACATACATTTTAAATAATGTTTCTAGAATGGAAATAAAAAGATTCTTTTCTATCAAATTCGAAAAGAAGAATTCTAACAGAACACTTGGAAGAATAAAAATTAACAAAAAGCATGTATATTGCAGCGTAAACGTGTATAATTATAAGATAAATATAGAATCCAGGAACATCCGATATTGATAATTATTATCGTGGGCCAGCATTTTCATCACTAAAGGATGCTTTAAACAAATTCGACCTCATTGATGGGTTCGTAACAAAATTGCCTTCCAATTAAAGGATTCTTAATAATCGGTAGCGCTTTTCATATTAGCTTCATTTGTTCCGCTTATTCAATATATTTTTTTGTTTGATTCTTTAAAAATCGCGGTATTTAATTAATTCAATTACAATTTTAGCCAGGGCCATGTTTTATTCTTAGTAATTCAAAAGTCCCAAGTTTCAAGTAAATTTTCCATTGTACAAACATGTCATAATGGCATAAATGTTCAAATACTAGATTGTTTCAACATCAACTCTTACTATTTTCAAAATGTTTTCTTCAATATATTCGAAGTAACGCAAAAATATTTTCATTTGTTTTGTGTATTTTCCAAAGCTAACGGCGGCACTGGCCTACCAGAAATTTTTCTAGTGGCTCGGATACAATTTCGAGTCGTTAGTCCCACGTTGGAAAGTAAATAACTGCGCTTCATTCTTTGCAATAACGTAGAGTTCATAACAAAGCCATGAATACTTATCCACACCATTTGCACACTAGAAGGCTTCTAAAGTTATGAGAAAGTTCAAAGGTTATATATCCTGTTGTGCCATCGCCATATATAAAAGAAAATTATTTAAAAAGTAAACTTTAAACAATGTAGAAAGTAATGGTATCGCACAGCATCAGGACAAATATCGAAATTTTTAACGAAGAAACACTTGTTTCGCAGGCTCAATTTGTGGTAGATTGAACACATTTGAACGTGTAGTACACTAAAAATTAAGACAACAAAATCCTTTAAGTATGGAATACTATTGTTAATTAGGAATCTTAAGGTCTTTTTTTGCTCAGACGTACCAATTACGTTTATCAATTTTTGGGTCTTTTGTTTAAGAACATTAATACCTTGTTACACCATCATATCTTTAATTGCAACATAGTAACTTTCTCGACATGCTAACTCTTTTCTCATACTGTTCTTTATGCATCAAGCCTAATATACTTATTTCCTTAATTCTTTATGGTATGGGTCTGGTTGTAACCTTTGCTTTTATTGTGTGCTTTCGCTTAAATCTGTTGCAGATTTTCTCTAGGAACACGAGACCAAGTTTCACAACTTCCTCCTAGTAGAGTTTTTGAAATATCGCAGAACAAAAATAAGCTTTCTCAACCAATCACTCAATGTATTGACTATGGACATACTGTATACGCTACAGTGCGCGATTGAAAAGAGACATTTCCAGTCGATGTCGAAAAGCGGTATAAATAGAGACGGATACGTAGTACATGGCCAGAAAGGTTGACCGGCGATCCGGTAAAAAATTAATTGAGTCTGTATTGCTTGTAAAAGACGGTGTCGTTCGATTTTATAATTGCCGTCGATCTTTCGCCGATGATGCGGTTAGCCTGTGTGCGTTTGTATGTGTGTGTGCCGGTTGTCGCTTGTTGTAGTATTCCTGATGGTGTTTGTCCCCTTTTCTCAAAATGATTAAAAGACTAGAAGTCGGCAGAGAGAAGTAATAATCGTTCAACGGTCGAAACAACGCTGTTGTAAAATGAGAATAATATATCTTCTAATATATCTTATGACTACCGTCGAGTGGTAAAATTTAACTATCATAGAATGACGCAATTAATTCTGTACGAGGTTCAATGTGTAAATGTGTAATTGTGAAGAATGTCCAAGGAACGTCTACTATCATTTCGATTCATTTACGCTAGTAAATACCGGTTAATTTTGACTTAAGGATATTCTTTTTATGATATTTTGAAAGTAAGAACGCCTACACATACCCATCGGCAAATATAGTTCACCTTTTGTAATTAACTCGTCATTTACGTTTATAAAAAGGTATGAATGTCTCCTCTTTTGCATAAGACATTTTTTCATACTATTGATAACCCTTTTGATTGTTTCTAAATGGACTCTTCCTTCTACAACACGTTCAAGGTAAATTTTACACTAGGGATATAGCTGCTTATTTGTATATGAACTTGTAAAGGTACTTCTGTATTTTCAATTCGAGCATTTATTTTGATGACGGATCGTGAGAATTCCTGAAAATCTGACGTGGAAATCACACGTGTTCCTCAATTTCACCTGGACCTTCCGTCGAAACCTATTCCAGACGAATCCATCGATTTACAAAGCTTGGAAAATATGTTTGACAAATCCGTGCATGTTAAAAAAATACTGGCCAATAAGCAATACGAGGTGCGCCCAGTGTGATGGATTTACAAATTGAATTGGTGCAAGAAAGATAAATATTCCACGGTTATTAGACTCAAAGAAATATAAAAGCTACATATGTAACAAATTGCAGAATTTATAGGCACTTTTTGGGACTTAAACAAATTCAGGACACACGTTAGAAATAAATATCCTTCTGCAGTGCGGGTAATTTTTAATAACCTGTTGGCAATTCCTGCTTTTTTCAAAGATCATTATAAGCTAAAGGTTAGCTTTTCTCATATTTTTTACAATTGTCCCTCTCTAAACACTCAGAGTAAGGTCTTCCGTAGTAGATGATTGCCTGAGGGTTGAACACCGTAATACAATATAGTTCTAACCACAATATTACCAATAATATAACTTATTAATTGTAATGCAATTCTCTTAAAATCAATGTAATGAAAATTAAATCGTCCTATATTGTTATATTATATATTGCCGAACAATTATCTCGAACCTGCAATTATAACGTGTTAATATTGTTGAAAGGAAGATTGACAGTTTTCACAAATTATTAATAGTCGAGGCGTGTCTAATACTCAGCTACCATATAATAACCGTTTCTTGAGCATAGCAACACTACAATACCTTAATTTTCGACCATTGAGACCTCCAAACGCTAGGTCGGATTCTACCTGAGATGTTTATCTGGTCGTGGCCACGCGCCCACAGATTTATAGGAGCAATTTGCCAAAAACCCCGGTCGGGAATTCATGTCTTGCGGAGGCCGGGTTTAGGCACAGGCGCCCGACTAACTCGAACGGCTTGTTCGCCGCATTTTACTGCGAATTTACCATCCGATACTTAGAAATACACTTAAATCTTAATTGACTTCGCTGGTCTGTTTCGATTATTTCGTAAGAATTATCGTGAAGCATGTAAGTTGGTACTGGGATGGTTCATTTTACGAAATACTTAGAAGGTATTAAGCAAAGCTGTGCAGCATTTTGGAAAGCGGCAAGTGTATAATAATGACAAGTATATAATGATCATACGTTATTGTAGAATCATTTTTATTAAGTCAATTTAAACTTGAAGCTGAACTTTATTATATTTGGGCTTGGTGCATGTTAAGTTAACTGGAATTTTTATTTATGAAGAAGGAAGTTAACCCAACTAATTAATATTTTAGTAGTAAATAGAACTGATTAAATACTAAACTCTTTGAAATATTAAGAAGGAAAAAGGAAAAAATAATCTTTAATACAGGCGTGAAGCTAGTTTGAGGAGTCATTTGGGCGATATTTCTTTGGCAATATGTCGTATTTTTGTGAAACACTCATCTTTTGTTGCTTTTTCCTTGTTGGAACAGCGTATCTTAAAACTAAAGAAAGTTAATGTGGTTTTATTGTAGAGACGAGAAAAGTTTATTCGTTGAACCATAGATGATTATGTAAATAAAATGTCAGGTTGACGACCATAAAGAGAAAAAGTGATAACAATAACAACCTGTAATAATAATAACATACCAAAATATTTGCAGGAAAGGGGCAAGCAAACTTTCGAACTTTCTTGAAATAAGAGCTTCTTATTCGTCTCGGCATGTTTTGTATTCTTTATTTTTATTCCATTCTACTGTATCTTCATCAAGAAAATTTGTGGAAGAATTAAATCTTTTAAAAAATAAGTTTGTGCTTTTGGAAATAGAATAATCAATAGTTATGTCTTCAACTTCAATAAATGTATTAGATGTAACCCGCTAAATACCTTTTTGATTACAGTCTTCTTTTTTTAAAACCTCAATCACATCTCTTTTAGATATCAGCTCTTCACTATCAAAGGAAGCAAAGCTGGATTTCTTCTGGACCATAAGCGATTTTTCATTTTATTTGCTATGGCTTGAGATATAGAAGCAACGACTGATATACTTATATATACAATAAAAACACATATATCAGAGATCAGTGTGAAAAATCACGCCAGAAGTTAAATTTTAAAGGAAAATATTGTTTTAAACACTCTATGTAATCATCGCGAGGCTCTTGTATACTAAGAGCATTTTCAATAAACTTAACGATGTTGTATAATGGTAATAATGGCATATCTTCTAACAAATGGAATTAAAGCTACGACATAACGAAACATTTGCAACACATTATATATAGACACATCAATGCCATCAATTGCTTGCATATTTAAGCGTCTAGACATACCAACCTTCATAGACACCCAATACTCGAACTCTGATGAATCATACGTAGACAGGTAAAAGGACAAAAACGAACGTGTAAGAGCGAACGCAAAAAAAACGCAACACAAAACGACGGTACACAATCTAAGTGAGCGCAATAATTCTCGTATGAGAGCAAACGTCGAAGTCTAGCTGGCCTACCACTTCCGGTCGATGGTAATAATCAGCGTAGCATCTCCTGGGAGGCCTATAATAGTGATGCGCCTCCTGTTTTTACCTGTGCATTGCGACGATCGGGGCGAATATACTTCACAAAGGCGCCACGACCTTTTGCATCCATTGACAGTTTATTGTTTACCAAAAACAGATCGCCGAGGAGATTAGGGTTTGACTGGTGCCAATGCCAACACGCTCGCAGGTGAACTGGTCGTGAAAGTTAACTTAAAATCCTACGAAGCGAAACCAAGAAGGATTACGCGTCCCTAATCTGTAATTCGAGTACGAATGAATTAAGCGCATTATACAATGTGGTAATCACTTATGGAGTGAAATTAATTTTGACGTTATTTTGAAGTTTTATGTGAAACGCTCGAACGGAGCGGTTTTTAAATTTAAAAAATACGTCTTCTAAGTGAAATTTGAAATATACAGGATGATTCATATACATGCTATATAAGATAGATTTTTTTTAATGGAACAACCCGTACATTTTTATATTGTTGAAGTCTCCTCGATGAGCTAGCTTCAAGGAATTAGAACACTTATGATCTAACAGGCATTAAAACTAT
This sequence comes from Oryctes borbonicus, assembly GCA_902654985.2. Taxonomy (NCBI): domain Eukaryota; kingdom Metazoa; phylum Arthropoda; class Insecta; order Coleoptera; family Scarabaeidae; genus Oryctes; species Oryctes borbonicus. The sequence continues at coordinate 2,576,898 of LR736873.1, read as the reverse complement.
GAAATTATTGAAATATTTTATTTACTATCTATGACTCCATACATCAGTCAAGAGCTACCTCATCGCAAAACTGTTTTCCATGATTTAGGTCGTCTTCTATAAAATAATGTTTCCGGAAAAACATTATTTTACATACACATAGAACATCATTTTCATTAATTATTGTCTTTATTAACTTTCTGATGCGCTTAGCAATGTTTGTATTTCAGAGTGCGAATGATGGCCGATGCAAACTATGGTGGATAAGAAGTACTTGAGCGCGGTTTAGAAGTAGAATATAGATACAAAGAGTTATAAAAAGCACCTAGGGCTTCACTAACATCAAAATAGTCGAGAAGAAAGAACCAATTATAGTAATTCGCTTTACTGAAGTTGTATCGGAAATTGTTAGCAGAAGGAAATCGCTTCGGGGAAGATGAATGTAGAATGTGAAGTTCAATTTCCAAACTGGAATAATAAGAATCTTCGGATACAATTGGATTTCCCAAATGCGAATACATCAAAATCATAGTTAAAATTAGATACGAATAAATCTAGTGCGCGTGACCTTTCTATAATTACAAATTAGTTGCGATCGCTAAATCACTAAATGTGATTATAACTGGAACAGGAATAACCACTAACTTCATTTGGATGTTCAGGTACCTAGGTTATTCCTATTTCAGTGCAAAAAACCCTTACATAAACGTGGAAGACAAACGTTCTAGATCTCTTAAAGGATTTCCATGTTTAGCCACTTTGCAAATAATACGTAAGTGTCATAGGTTGCTAAAGTAAGCTCATTAAAAAGACTTTAAAAACAGACAAAGTGTTCTATTAAAAAGACACACCTACCTTGTACTACATTTATATGACTCGTCCTGTATATTTTAAATTTAATTCAGAAGGCGTATTCGTCAAATTAAAAGTTGACCTGTTCGAGAATTTCACATAAAACTCTAAAATAACGTTAATTTTATCCCATAAGTGGTTACCTCACTGTATCTTAAAATTAGGGTAAGTATTCAAGTTAATCTAGCAGTCTCATTAAGCAATAATTAAAAGAGTCAATTGCAGATCGTGGAAGTAACAGTATGTTGGTAACATTGTAGGAATCTGGTGTGGAACACCCACACAACCGTGTCTAACGCCATAGTGAATATTCATTACCGAGCCTTACAGTGGAACGATAAGCAGCAACCAACATGCAACTAACTATTTTGTTGGTTGTTATTTTGACGGACAGAAAAAAAAGCTGTTTGCGTGTATCACCTGATCTTAGCGATAAGTGTTCCATATACGCCACGGAGAATATGTACTTTTAAGATTGATTTTTAGTAGTAATCCGTTATATAAGATTTAGTAAAGAAACAACAAAACAGCAACGGATCTAGGGAAATTATTGCAACCGAATAATTTTTTTTAAGTATAGAACTCATGGTTATCAATGGAAACGCAGCTCTTTAAATTAACAACAAAACAACAGATACTAGAAATAGAGTTTAAGTTTATTAAATAACACCAAATGGAAACAGATATCGATTAAGAATACGCTACTGTTTGGTAATTTGTTATTATAAGCATAGATTCTACAATGCTACAATTCAATTATAGAATAAACGATTACTATTATAAAAAAAAAATTGTAAAAATAAAAGCCAAATTTCTGCAATGCCGACAATCTTACATCTAATAATATATTAAACAAGGTCTATTCTAACTTGAAAGTATAACACGACCCTCGCTAAATTTTCTTCTACCATTGATCACGTTCAAATTAAAATAAACTTTAACTGATCTCGTTCTCTTTAATGAAATGTAATATTTCTGCAACTGCATTATGTAGCAACATATGGCTAGCATGCCCATGAAACGTCGTACTAATATGAAACTCGCACATTCAATGACATTTTATATTTATTCAAAACGTAGAAACGAAAAACATATATCGCTAGCTATCAACAATTCTTGTTTAGAAATAAATAACTTAAAAGACATGTTTCTAAATCTGCGACACTCCCTGCATCGTAGAAATTATTTCGCAATGACTTAAAAATCACCCTATGGCATTCGATATCGAATCGAATCAATTACAAAGGCGTTAAGTACGTAATCTACTTATATACAGTATCATGTACGATGGATAGTTAACTTAAAAAGAATTACATGTCGCTTACTATTGTGTATGTCTGAAATTCAATTAATTTTAAATAACAACTTTGAAAACTAGCACCAGTAATTTATAGAACTTCCAAGCTAAGGTTTTTCGCAAATTATTTAGATGAAATTTAGGGGTCGTGGCATTCGAAAGTGTTTCTAGAGCACTCTTTCGGCAATTTAGATTTAATTTTAAGAGTTTTAAATGGATATTAGAAGAATCTTATAGTGAAAATTGGTTTGTTTTGACGTGACAATTAATGCGACTCACACTTTGAATTCCAAACTGAATTCTTCAAATTAAAAGTTTTTCATTCGAGATTTACTCAGACACAAGTTACATCGGTGACATTTTGGAATGCTGAAATATTGGAAAATTCCAAGCAATTCCAGTAATTAGTTTTTTAATACTCCAAATTAGAGAAGCTCTTCTGTACTACCTAAATGCAGATAACGTATTGTTCTGTGAACTACCCAAACGAATGAAAAATATTAGAACCAAACAATTTAGCAACTTTAGCAACAAACAATTTAACAACCTTCAAGAAATATAGGTATAAGGAGAATTTTTATAATGCAATAATTGCCTGGCCCCGGGGAGAGATGGCACTACTAGAATTGAAATAATCTATTTTTCGTAAACGTAGTTTTCGACAAGAAAAGTTTTCAAACAGATACGTTTAGTAAATAGTTTGTGAATGACAGCCATTTAAAGTGAACAACTTTTGTAATTTAACAATAATGGAAAACATCGAATAAAGCAGTGATTGTTTATGAAAAAGTGGAAGTCGGCGAAGTTTAAGGTGACTTTGCACCTTGGTTATGGACCATAAAATACTGAACAGCTGAATTTACACGCGGCCGTACGAATATTTTTGATGAAGAACGTCCAGGTCGTGCAAATGAGGTCACCACATTAGATATGAGTGAAAAAATTTACGATATAGTAATGGAAGTACGTGAGATTAGTGGGACGGTAGGCATCTGAATTGACAGGATTCATTTTAACAACTTCCGTAGTAATGCATAAACATGCACGTGTGTCAACTTCAAAGAAATGTTTTGGCATCGATTCATAACTGTTGACGAAACATCCATCCATAACATCTGCCACAGCCCAAACAGTAGGGTTTTCTAGAAGACCAAAGCCACTTTGTCGACCAACAAGATCAAAAAGAGCAAAACGATTAATTGCGATTACACAAGCTTATTGGATCGTTTGAACAATCTTGTGAAAAAAGAACGTCGGCATTTGGCAAGGAATTTTTATGTTTCATCAAGACAATGCATCACTTTCACGACAAGATCATTCTTTGTAGAAGCATAAAATGTTATTAAATACACTGAGAAGCTTTATCGTTAGAGAAAAGAAAAATGTAACATAATGTACATGAAAAGCAGTAAAGTGTTTGATTTTTCTGAATTCGTACTATCAAGTACTAGTAGATGTCCACCTACTGCGTGGGTGAATGGCCATCGATTTTTTGAAAGCAACATTTAAAATCTTTGTTTTATCTAAAACACGTAATGTTTCATACAACCTTCAGTGGAAGTAGGTACTGAAGATGCTCTTACGATATTACTGCCAAAAAACTTGGATTAAATAAAAATTTATATTTGTTTTCGTTATTTATTGTTTATACATACTTGTTGATTTGGTGGATGATATCGTAGCAAATATCTTAGACGAATGGCTAATCATCAGCGAAGTAAGTCTTTTAGGTTAATCATAATATAGATTAAATCAGAATAATGAAAAATAAAGGAAACGAGAAATTGTGTCAAGAGTAAAGGACCGGTTAATACAGAGTATTTGAAAAATTGGAGAAACAATATCATTGGAAGTTCATATATGTTACTTAATCTTAATATTTTGAATTTAGTTGGGCTTGATTTTATGTTAACAAGCTATCTTGTAAAATAGCTACTAAATATTTTGTTTATATGAAAACCTAAGCAAAAACTATATTTAGTGTTTTGTTTTGTATAATAGTTTATTATTAAGCAAGGGAAACTCACAATAACAATTTATATATACACGGTGTTTCAGGAGCAAAGAGAAATACTCCGATGGCATATTCAGGAGTAAATAGGCCCATATGTTTAAATCTGAAAATAGAACTATATTTATTACAAACTGTGATAATGTGACTATTTTGGAACTTGATATATTTTCTTGCTCGTTTATTAATTGCCCGATTACCATGTTTAATTTACCGGACCCACAAAAATATAATCTATCTAAGGAGTTAAGATCTCGTGACCTCGGGGTCCAATTTTGTAGACCACCTCTATCAATCCAACGATAGCGAAAGCAAACGTTCAAAAAATTTCTAACGTATTCTAAACAACACATAAGTATCGGCACCCTCCGCACTGCACAAGTTTAATTTATTATATAGTAATATAATAATTAGTCTGGGACAGCCGTTTCGAGGACACGAATGGTCCTCATCATAAACCGGTGACCGAATTCTAAACTTATTGATTTATTTTACTTACTGTAACCTTCCTCCTGAAACACCTTGTCGTATATCTAATATACTTTATGAATTTTTCCTCCTTAAATAATAATAAAGAATTACAGGTTTCCGTAGAAAGAAAATACTTGTGAATGTTTTACACGAAGGCTTATTGTTGTAAAACCAATGATTCTGTAAATCTAATCATTAATCTGATTATTGTAAAAACTTCTAAATATGAAAAACTCTTTGCAAAGAATAAAAATTGAATAGTCAGGTTCGTCCGTGCACAAACTCTACAGTGAAGTATGAAAAAATGTTTGAATTGAAAAATGTTGGTACTAGCCATATAAATAAATGCACATAAGCCTCAAAACAAATGTAATAATAAACAATTATACTCATTATAATTACGATTTCAAAGCTAAGAGAATCACTTTTATCCGGACACCTGTTTTGTGAAAACATATATTGGATAATTCAACTGCCAAGCACAGACTAGATTGGATAAGGTTAATTTAAATTTTAGATTCTTAATTGAGCATGAACAATAACCACTTAAATTAATAAGTTGACTCCTACGTGAAATCACTAACGCCCGTGCTTATTACAACTTCTTTCTCGTTGACATACCTTGAGAAAACGACATAAAACAAGAATAACGTTGAAGGATGTATGTAAAACGCGAAATCGAAACTCAGCAGCTTGTCAGGAACATAAAGAGAAAATGAATATCTTTCTTGTGCCGTTGACTGCGCCTAGCTTTTAAAACTCGATGCGTTAAATAGTGGATGACACTAATTACATCACTTATTAATATTCATTAAACTAATTTGCATTTCCTTTTGGTGTTTTCCTTGCTTTTCCTTTTTTAATTTAATTTATATTGAATATATTAATCTATCCGTTCAACTCTGGAACCTGCACAAGTATACGTATAGTATTTCAACGCTTATTATAGTACACGGTAATGCTGTGTGCCTAACCTGTTATAATAAGTATACAAATACCTTTACATCTGCATAATCTATGCATAACACCAAGATAGAACACATCAGCAAGGTTTTTTCTTGTTTCTGATGTGTTTCAATAATAATTCTATCTCCTTTTCTTAGTACCAGTTGAGTAAATTATTAAATTAATTCCCTAACGTCTATTTTTTTGTACGTGATACTAATTCTTATTTAAGATGGAGAATGACCGTGCATAAACATTAACTGCATAGGAGTATTTAGATACAGATGATTACTGTATCCTTTAGTGACTATTTGGAGATAGAAATAACAGAGAAAGCACCTGCAATTGACGCTATATCTGGAATGGCAAAGGTAAAAGAAGCATGTATTAATGGTGTAGATTCAAGAACAGCTGTAGGTTAATGTTTAAATAAAATAAATATTTTAATTGGTATTAAGATAAACTAGCGTAAAATAAAACAATAATAAGCTGAATTAGTAGATACATCTTCATTTAGTTTAATCTGTAATTTAAGCATTGATCTACAAGTAGAAAACGGTGAAGCGCAGGAGACCTATTAATTATTTTTTTTTTGTATTTTACGTTTATATCAACTAGTTAAAAAAGTTTCCCCATCAAAAAGTACTCAGATAAGTGTGTTACGGAGAAATTGCGATTAGATTTAGAATAAACCTATGTGCCCGCATTATTTTGCATATAGATTTTCGAGAAAAAAAAAAAAAGGAAACCAACCAAAAGAAAGTAACTACGCTTCTTCAGAACTTAGAAAATCTTAGTTGGAGTTATTAACTATGCACTATAAAATTTTTCGAGACATAGTCAAAAAGGAAAAGCCAGTTCTCGATTAGGGCGGCCCTGTTCTAGGTATCTGTTGGTCGACGTTTAAAGTTTGACGGTTGTCTTGCATCCTTCAATTGGTGCTGTAGGTTATTGGCAGTTATTGGTATAGTTTTAATAATTACGATAGATAACATCAAGTAAAAACATTCGTTCGGTGGAGGCTGGTGCGTTGCCTGTAAAAACCATTCCAGAATGGATAAAAAGTTAAGCTTCTTTAGATTTATTCAGTAATTTATAGGCCTTCATTATAGAGAAGTATAGTCGGTACAATTGCATATTACTTCATTTATGCAAATCATAAAGGCCAACGTGTATTCTGAACTTTGCTGCTTCATATAACAACAAATATCATATTGATATCAAATGTTCCAAATTGAAGGTCATGAGAATCGCTAACAGAAAAATCAAGGGGATCGCCAATACTTTGAAGTTAGATGTTATAGATTCTTATAGATCCGCATTAAGTCTAGTAATATTTTGGTATAGGTGCCACCAAAACGTTGATCAATATACTTACTTTAAATGCTTGCCACCTAACAAAGAAAATACTCTGGTGTTAGTAGACATTGTGGAATAAATGTGACGCAGAGCCTACTTAAGCTCTATCAAATGAATAAGGAATTCAAAGATGATTTGAAAAAACGTTGCCTGAGACTCAGCTCCATATTTGGATGTTAGTGTAGAGTGGAGAAAATTATAAAACGAGAAGCCCATCTGACTGGATTCTTTGCATGCGCAGCAGATGACTTCATGAGATATGTGCAAAATATACATCTGTGAGGAATAATTAGACTAACATAAAAAAATGTAAAGAACACAATGCTCGTTAACTAAGCATATCATCCTTATATAACTACACTTTACCATATACCCGGGTAAGATAACTAGGAGGATGTTACGATAAATACCCGTGTTAAGAAAAACAACGCAATTGTTTTGCATTTAGTAAATTTATTTCTCGACATAATCTCCTTATAGCTGTATACATACTTAGTCCAAAACCATCCAAATAACAGAATATGTCGAGATCTGCAAAACAGGTCTCTATTTCGGTAATGACCTGAACCACTTTCCGCCAAGCCATTTTTTCTAGCTTAGAAAAAGAAAGAAGTCCCGGGAGGCAAAATCTGGATGGGACAAAAATTTTATTCACCGCCAGAATAGCTTCGCTGTCGCAATTGCTGATGAGTGGGCCGAAGAGTTATCATGATGATTAAAGGTCTCCACTTTCCGCGCGCTTCACGAAATTAACAGAGACTAGACAGACTCGTGTTTTGTTGATTCTCGGGAAAACTAGTAGGCAACACGAAGCCATTCTCATGAGACGAATAAACGTAAGTCTAATCTGCTAATTTCGTGAAGGACACGGAAAGCAAAGAACTTTAATGATGATGGAGAATTTCTTTCTTCGTTGGATGGGGTTCAAGTTCTTCTATGCAACTAATTACTTTTTTATCCTGTACTTACATATTAACATTTTATACAAAAATAAAGATGATCAATCAACTGAAGAGAGCATTTATGGGATTTATACAGAAGAACATAAAATTAAGAATAAAACGCAGCAATCCGTATCCAAAATATCATTGAGGCATCAGTATCCCACGTATCATTCTGTTTACTTAAGAAAATAAGGTCTGCTAGAATTCTTTTCAAAGCAATCAATTTTTCCCAAATCTAGCGGTAATTACATATAGTAGAATTTTACTCGAACAGCGAATTGGATTTAATATTCATAAATATAAACCGCAAACTACCTACCAAAATATAATTAAACATGCATAACAAATTTTATTGCTATAGGGGAAGAAATGAAAAATTGTGTACTAAACATGAAAAATGAAATGAGGTATAGATACTATCTCCTGTTAATATAACAGACGACTAATGATCAACTGGACGATTAATCAAACTGAGTTATCAAATTATTTCCTCTCGCAATGCGCAGCACGTAATGTAATAGAAGCAAATAACTTTTATAACGCAACATATTTATTGCACAAAGTACATCTGTGTAATTTGTTGTACATTTACATTTTTCTGGGATTAGTACTGTATTTAATGCCGAAAATAATTAACCAGTGCTGTACATATGTAACGAAAGTAATAAAAGATGAATACTTGGTAGTGAATACGTATGATGGAATGAAACAACTAGAAAAACAAAGTAGAGATATTCTAGAAATTCATGCTCAAGTATTCAAGGTTGCATTTAAATAGGAAGGCTATTGATTTTTACGAGAAATATTTAAGCGCTGAAGTAGCAAGGTTTCTCTAATTTAGAAAAGAGCTTTATGTAACAATGTAAAAATAAATGTTATATTTAATTATAGAAACCAGAAATGTTTTCTTAAATAATTTTTATGTGATAAAGAAGACTATTTTTTCTAAGGCACCCACCAAATTTTAATGGAATGAATTTTATTAGTACTACTAGGCAAATATTCCATTGTAATAGTTTTAATAGGCTTTGGTTACAAACTAAGGTGAGGCATGGGGCAATTGATAAACCTCTGAAAATATATAAAATAATATAATGAAAAATAAAATACGCACGAGACTATATTCAATATTAGAAATATTTGCACGACAATGATGGCAGATCTGTTACACTCTGGAATGCCGGCATAATCCCTAACTTCATATACAAATCAAATGTGTTAATATTTTTTTAATGTATTTAATTTTTCAAGCGGTCATTTACGTAAAATTTTGAATCAACAATTAAAGATAGCACCATTTACACAGTTGCTACAATTCTACAATTCTAGAAAATGGTAACATTTAATACATTAAACAAAAACAACTGCAGAAGCATTTCTTTCTTGATACTAGAAGTTGTTTGCACTAGTATAGTCACCTTTAGAGAGCTAAGAATATATACATTTCCCACAAAAAAAATAAGCAATTTCATTTTCAATTTGAAAATGGTTACGATAAGAATAGTAGATCCTATTGGCAGTCCATTGGGAAATGATTATATTGTATGCATGTATAAACAGTAAGCGCTTCAAGAGCATTCCGACAATCTTTCTGGATCAGATAATATCGTCGTTATCTTGCTTATCACCATACAGAACCAGATAGCGATCTTAACATGTGTAGAGGAGACCAACGCATATATAAGTGTGCGTGATGATTGCACAAAGGATTAAAAAGAGACCATCTCACGCTCATTGTTTTTTGTGAATCAAAAACGGTCCGAATCTACCTGACGCGTCCGAGCGCCGCGCTTCGTTCTTTTTTAAGAATGGTAAACCCGTCGCACTGGTTTCGTTTCTTTCCTTTGCACCTTCGTATATTTTTAGGCCTAAATTATAATTGGAGGCGCGTTGACAGCGTTTGTTAAGCTAATATTGTGTTAATTGCTTTTCTTATTTTTTCTTTAACATCTTATTTATTTAGACAGTACGTTAGAATTCGAATAAGCTGTCTAACGGAAATTAGAGTGTTAAATCGTATTTGAGACTTCATCACTATCTTTCCATTGATATATGTACGTATGAATGGAATAATTATTAACTGTATTTATATTTATTTACACTACACGAAACATTTCTTTTGCTATGTGTCCTCTAAATTATAAAACTTATTCTTACTCGCTTGCAAAAGTTATATATGTATATCTATAACGAAGTTCTGGTCATAGCACTCTTTATTATCTCTTTGGATTTCAATCTCTGTATTCTATTCATTCTCTATAACTCAGAGAATGTTAGTACTAAGGCAACAAAGCTTTCCAGTAGTCTATATTTTGCTATTTACCAATATTCAGCTCATCAGATTAATACTGGCTACTGCTCTTTTGTTCGGACTAACCTGATATTCAATTTGCCTTAATTAGAATTTCCTGTCATTTTACCAATAATTGCAGCTTCAGTTTCGGTATTTACCCTTCCCCTTTAAGTTCAATTTTAAATTTATTTATTTTTCTAGTTTACTTTGTTTTATGTTTCTTAACACATATTATAATTGATATACTTCACTTATTTTTATTTTGCAAGAGTATTATGATCTATTAAGTAGTAAATTATGTCTTGACGTTAATTTCCTGCCTTATATAGAATAAATATTATTGCTGAAAATGCAAAACAACCAGGAAACAAACTTTATTCCCTATACTTTTGTATTTATTCTGACATTCTTTGTATTCAACATAGTTATTATTGCAGCAGCCAATTATAGGCTTAATATAAAAATATTCTGGAATTTCAAGATCAACTAGGCATAACATTATGATACTAAGGGAATGATGAAGAAATCAATAAAATTGATTAAGTTAAACCAATTTCCGGAGATTATATACCGATGTAATCCAAAGAATGTAAATTATTCAAACAGCAATAGACGACTGTTACATTCAGGGCCGTTTTAGGATCATTGTAGACCTTAGGCACTTTTGCATAAAAAATGTATCTATATATCCTTTCAATGTCCACGTTATGCTGGTAGATACTGGGTAATCCATTTTAATCTTAACAGAGAAATATCTCGAGAAACATGAATCCTACGAAAAGATTACATACCACTGTTCGTGAATCGGTAAAAATAGGGTAAAAAATAAGTGAAAATAGGTTTAATGAAAAACCTCTATTCTTGATTACATACTGCAGTTGTACGATAAAAAGTAAGTAACTTTTGTATGAATTCTTTGTTAATTTCGTAGATGCTGTTGTAATCGCAGAAAAAGATAATTTTGGTTTATTTATACAGAAATCTCAATTTTTCATTGCATTGTATGTATTATGACTATTATGACTAGACTACAGACCAAGTAACTTTGGTTGAAAACATAATTAATGTAATCGTTTTCACAGACTACAGGGTCATCTACGAAATTAGAAAAAAAAATGTTTCAGATAAAATTATTTGATTTTTATCGTAGAATATGTAATAAAGATGTTTTCATACAAAAATGTCCCTATTCTCACCGACAACGACATCAAGGTTGAAATTGAAATACTTGTTTTGTAGCCCCAATGAGCCGAACAAAACAGTTATTCTTGAATTTAGTAGCTATATAACTATTCGCGTTGATTTCTGAAAAGTACAAATGTAAACAAACATTCAAAAATTTAATGTTCTTGGTTAACGATTTATTCTTGAATTTCAAAATTTGCTCGCCACCATCTATTTAAATAAACATCCTTTTTTGTAATTTGATAATTTAATTATTTATAAATTTATTTATACTGTATCTTGATTCTAACCATAACTTGGCTCTAAAAGCATACCTCTTATAACAAATTAGAAATCTTTATTGTTGCAAAAATCATCACTAGCTAATAAATGTTTGATTTAATGTTTAGATAATCAAAAATCATCGAGAAAGCGCAAGAAAAAGCACGAGTCTGGATCCTAACGAAGGAAAAAGTAAATAGAAGGTTCTTCACTAAAATTTGTTAATATAGTAGATGCTAGTAGATTGTGTAATGAGTTTTAGAAATGAACTGGTTATTCAAGCAGATGCGGGACCAACAGTAGTAGATTTAGGAATAAAGAATAGGAAAAAATCTATTTCAAATAATCCCATTAAATGAAGCCCAGAGTTTCAAATCAGATTTTAGCGTAAATGGTAGACAATTTGGTGAAGAGATAAAAATCGGCAAACGGAAAAATTGTTAGCGGGGATTGGTTCATGCGGTAGATGCGGCACTGGTTAGTATATACGTAAAATGTTGTACAGCACACATTACACAATAGCAGTACTAGTGCAATAAGCAACCAATCTATAACTGGTTTCGATGATTGGAAAATGCGCATGAAAAATCAAAAGATTATTTTGCTATTGTGTTGGATTGCATGTGTGTCAGATGGAAAATGAGAAGTTGTGCAAATACTGGACAGATGTCTTGAAGAGAGTTTTTGCAGTGATAAAGTATCTTGTTGAAAGAGGATTAACTTTCGTGCATCAATTGCATAACCATAACACCAAACAATGGAAATTATCTTGATTGTATTGATCTGTTAGCTATCTTTGACCCGCTTCTAAGAAAATACAGAAATATGGAAATCCAAGAAAGGGGAATATATCATATCTTTCAACAAAGATATATGATGTATTCATTGATACACTAAGATCGAAAGTCTCGAAACAAATAATATCTTAAATAAAGGACGCTAAATATCATGGAATTAGCATCGATTCAACTCCTGATATAAGTCATGTAGATCAGTTCACATTTAAACACCATGATGAAGAATACATACCGGATCTTCAGGTGCCGTGCAGTGTTGTTCTGCTGTAGTAAACTTGTTTTTGTTACATTCATAATATATAGGGTGCATTCCTGTCTACTGTGCCTATTGGCTAAAACGGCCCTGGTCACATTGGTAATATTGACATCACAAAATTTGGCAGATAAAATTGTTATCAAATTAAACAATACCCATTATCATTATTGTTGTATTCCATTAATTCTTATACAATTATTATTAACCAAGTAAGTACATACATATAAAAGTATGATGAAGAAACTACAGTCGTAATAGTCGCATATATTATTGTTCGGCCATAGATGCGATAAACCTATAATAAATAAACAAATAAAGATGTCTTACAAAGCAAAACGATTAAACTGAAACAATAAATAGCCATTACACGAACATAAAAACACAATTAAAATTTTACGATTCCCGAGGAGTGAAAATATAGGTATTCTGCCTTAAATGTAATGTCACTGCTCTCAGTTCAAGAAATGCGGTTCTGGCGATCGCGTTTATTTGCGTAATTTATTACCAGAAGATGATATTTTTTCTCCGATTTTAAGTCCATCAATAAATAAACGAAACAGTGACATTGGAAGGGACCTTAACATTGATCGAAAATGTATAAGTGATAATAAAACAAAATAAATGCTTACGTAAGCTCATGTCTTACTGTTGAGAAGTTTAAAATTTATGTAATGGCACTAGGGCGTAACCTTCTGAGTGATGTAGAAAACATTGTGTTCAAAGGATTCTAAAATCGTAGGTTGAAGGACGTCCATAGAGATGTCGGTTAGAGAGGCACGTCCATAAGATGTGCTTAGCCAAAGACATGTAGGGGCTGCAATGCTAAAGACGAAATAGTTTTTCTGCAAGTATTCTGCATTGGCGTTAATTAGAAGGACTATGCTGCATGAGGAGCGACTACGTCTTATCACCATTAGGACGATTCCTCTGGGCAACGTTCTAACCTATACTAAAGCAGTGGGCGTTCTCTGGCATGGAAAAGATGCATAATGGGACTTAATGCTGTAAGATCCATTTCACTCTGCCCATAACCATAATTAGTAAGTTTGGAATCTCTAAAGTTCGTTTTAATTCCGCATCAAAATATTTCACACAGCTTTGCCAACAACTGGAAGTTATACACGAAAACATCGTAAATTAGCGAGTAATTAATCGAATAAGATTCAGAATAGAAATAGAGTCTAGGATAGATACCGACATGGTAAGAATGGCCATATCAGAGAGGTGGTTACAACAGTTAACAATTTATGGATTGTGAACAGTTGATACTCTATCTTGATATTGTTGATTGTGTAAAGATTTTCAAAATAAAGTACAGGAAGAATTCGTGAATAATTTCAGCCATTCTTCACTTATTTCACTGCCAAGTAAGCAATAACTTATTTACGATAACTCCGCTCCTACATTTGTTAATTTTACGTTTTTGGCAGGAAAAAATAAGGTGTTTCCTTCAAAAACGATAACATATATTTAGTTTTCAAATCCTTTGAAAGTAACAGATAAGACTTACAATTAAAAAAATAATTTGTTGAAATGATAACCACTATTGTTTTGAAGCAGGAGTAACTCCATTACTTGTCTGCGATAAAAAAAAAACAAACAGAATATCAACATGCATCTTTAGACCACCAAAAAAGATATTCTAGATGTTTCCCCTTTTTTCGTAATAAACCAATGAAGTATACCAAATGCATATTTCAGCAGTAGATTATAGATTCAACCATTTATTGCAATAGTTGAACTGGATGTAGATCAATAATGGAAATATAATTCACGACGATGGCTTATTAGATGTATCTCTGAAAGTAACAAAAATACCTTTTCAAATTGAATCACATTATCGATAAAGGTCTAAAAATCATTTCAGTTTCACAGCACCTTGATTTTATCGAAACTCCTGCATATTAACCTGTATATTGTGGCTCCAACTTTGAAATATGAATTCATTTCTGAAAGTTTTCTCAGAGTAAACTTCAATTTGAATATTAATATCTCTTCTTTGACATGCGCTGTGTAAATCGAGATTCCTATGGATTAAATGGCAACCGCTATTTTTTGATTCTTTCTGTACATTCTACTTCAAATAATAAAGGTAAAACATGTCCAAATGTTCTGATTTTGGAATTATTTCTGGAAATTCATAAAACCTTGAAAGTTTGAAAACTTTCATCTTTCCAAACTAATGATAAATCCGAACTGTAACTGATGTGGTAGAGTTTGACAACAAAAATATTTTCGACTTCTTATAAATGCATTGCGAAAACTAATGACAATTGATGGAATATGTTGTAACTTTAATGAACTACATTACTGTTTGGGCAAAATTGACTGAAATAATGCGCAGGAAAATATTTTTTTTTGTTTTGACAAGTGACTATATTTTTGCGTTTGCTTTTCAATAATTTGATTTAGTTACTAATATTTTTATTTCTATGTTTTATTCTTTTCGAAAATTCCTTATAAATTATTATGGAAACATAGATGTTATATCTAACGTAATTGACAATTACTTTTCTAAGTACATATGCAATTACATTTTTTTTATAAAATCAGAGGCAAACGTTCTGATATTTGGTTTTTCTTGAATATAATATACAAATCGGAATTTCAAGTAGTAGCACACTAAGAAGGAAATCGGAAAGAAATCAAATATACTCAACTCACCGGTGAATGGTTCATTATTAAAAGAAAACGCAGAAAATAATTTGTCAAATAAAAAAGAAACAAATAAAGCGGCTATCCAAGTCAAAGTATAATTGCAATAATAGGTGTAACAAAAAAAAAGTACCACAGAAACTATACTGGTTCTATGAATGAAAACAAGAAAAGCCACTTCTATTAACTTTCGAATAAAGTAACTCACGCTGGCATAAAAGTGAAAATATCAAAAACTATTTTGTAACCTAACCAAAATGTGCACTGCTGCTGATAGAGTCCTATCTATAAGTTGAAAGAATGGGGGTGATCAAAAGGATCGTCCATTTTTCCAAAACTACTGCTAAAGTAATGGTTAAACTAGCGCAGGAAATGTCATCCAAGAATTTTCAGCGTTTTCACAACTGGTTTTAGAAGTTAATATTTCAGCCCCATGTTACTTTACTTGTTTCAGCCTCCTTTCCTACAGAAATAGCACTCAGCATGAGTAGTAAAAGGTATTAAACATGTTTCCGAATAATCAAGTAAAGGGTGAATCCTACGATCTCACATATATGTGGTCACCCTTCTCGTGTATCTTAGGTAACATGACCACTGGCAGTTTTTTTCCTTTTGTAACTTTTATAAACAAATGTTATTAAATTTAACAATAAATTTAAGTACACTTTTGTTCAAATGTTATTTAAGCCAAAAGACTTTCGTCCCAGTCTTACCCCGCAGCTTAGAAAATTGAATGTAAAATTGAAGAGATCCAAAAAACATTTGAATGATTAAACTAATAAATTCATATAGGAAACTGGTGATTTTCCTTGTCTTCCAGATTTAGCTTTATCGCTTTACAGAGCACCGAAGCAAAAGGAGCCAAGATTATATCGTAACTAGCGCTAATTTAAGACTTAAGGAAAGCTCTACGAAAGGTAATCATTATTAGCGTACTTCACGAATGGTTCTGATTTATTACAAACCATACACAGTAACAATTAATGTTGGGAACGCAAGATATATAATTGCAATAATACTTAAACTATCTAAGAGATAAGCAAGTTATGCCATCCCCACTCGTCACGTTTAATACGCTATTGTAAAAAAATTATAACGTAAACTATTATCTCTCTTCGTCCAGAAACTCTCCGGTCTAGACAAGATTAAAGAAAATATCATGTTACCACGAGCGCATATCAGAATGTTTACAAGGCAATAATCATACGCGTATTATAAACATTCTGATAATATTTAACTAACGTACAGTACCTAGTTTATTAATACTGAACGCATTTGTCAACTACCATAGGCACAGGTAAGATATACTTACAAGATATAAGGTATATGGATGTGTTTAAATTAAATTAACTCGATATACGTGTTAGTGTTAGGGCTAAATATGCTAATTGAGGGAATTGCTTCTTTGTATGAGGGGATTTCGGGTTAATGTATGGAAAGAAATAATCTTGTAAGCAATAAAATAATATTTCTAAGGTATTTACCGCCAGTCATAGGGAATTAGCATTATTGATTGATAGAAAGCATAGAAAGCAATCAATAAATAATTGAAGTAGATTTTTTAAATCGAAAAAGGTGAAAACTTTGGTAATTGTGGAGAAGATTAAATTTTATTTAAATTTATAAACTCTAGTTATTTCTCTTATGTATTTGGCTCTTCATTGTTGTAATAAACATTTAAAATTCCTCTTTGCAGGAACCTTTTGGACACATATTCTGTCTTTTGAAGCATGAATGATCACTTAGTATATAGGATCTAGATCTCGTTTTGTGCCAGACCAAATAGGTTCAATAAGTTGTAAACTACGTGAAGATTAATTCTGGTCAACTAAAATAAAGTAATTTCTCAAAGATAATCTTATCTGGTAGCTACTATTCAGATTTGCAAGGAAAATGCTCAGGTCATGGATAATCATTATGAACCAGTTCGTCTTCATTGAAATCAAGATTCTTCTTCAACAAATATGACGTCGGAATATTTGAAAACTTTAGTAAATCAGTGGATTGGAGTGAATTAATTTTCTTTTATGATATGTAATTTGAAAGCCGATTGAATGCCTGTTAGGTGAAACACCATCTGTAATTAAAAATATTGGACATATTCCCGGAACTTAAAGAATCTGATTAACCCCGTCAGTCTTATATTAACAAAGCATGTCTAAACATCAGAACTATTTCTCAATTCCAATTTTTTATAATCTTCAGTGATTTAAAGTAGTATATAAGATTCTCTTCATCTTTTATAGGTTACCGTACTTACTTATACCGTAAATATTTAATAAATCAGCAATCTAAATTGTTCATAAAATAGATTAAGTCTTTGAATAACAGGGTGAGATTTTTTAGAAAGCCGGAAAAAATGCAATTCTTGAAGGATTATGAATTCAATGTAGGTGCTTATTTAATGTTTCACATCATACAGTATTTATAAGCAAGGAAAACAGTAGTTTAAATAAACAAGTAAATATCCTCCAGGTGGGAATTTTGCGTGATTACGATGTGTTAACGCAACCGCAGCTAACTGTATTTGCATAATATCTTTACTATTTTACAGCTAAACTTATTCAAATGTACTAGAATATTTGAATAATCATGGAAACATTAGTAATGCGAATTCTTTCCACGTAATAACTAATCAATACTAATTAATAAACAAAGTCATTTGAATACACGTATCTAATATTTCAATATCAATTTCACTATTTGTTTACTAAATATTTAAAGTTGCCGTTTAAATTCTTACCGTGGGCATCTATGAAGTTTGTCCGATATCAAAAAGGCACGTGCACCCAATAACTGGTTTGGTGTTTTTGTTGTTATCACTAAAGTCACGTTAGTAATAAAAAAACTAAAAAATATTGCACCTGTTTGTATTAGTACGCAATGTTCGTTAACGGATATCGTTACGATAATTACAGAGTAATCGATTAGCAACTAATTTTATTCATTCCGTTCGATTTTCGTGCAGAAAATCGGGAACAAAAGCGTTTATTTATAAATATTGAGGTTATAGGAAGCCCCCGGTATAAAAACTACGGAACTACTGAGCTTTAGCCCGATGCAAGAACCGACTGAAGACTGTGGGCTAGAAATCGGCGCTCCGCCCAGCAGCTTTGCGTGGTGGGGATATGGAGAGAAAAAAGTCCCATTATTCTGTCTTATTACCATAAATTTGTGGTCGATATCTCGTCGTTGAACAGGTCCCATTCGTTTTGCATATTTTTCTTGTTCCTTTTTGGTTTATTTGGTCGCCGCAAGAAAGCCATAGGACGGCTGTGTTTTTATTGAATTCTTTTCGAAGCATGGTCTTGTACGGCGGGGCTCGCCTCGATCAAATCGTCGACTACATGCAAGCCAGTCTAATTCTTCTCTTTCTCGTCCGTCGTTGGTCGAATCCTACGTAAATAACAATTAAAATTCTTTCGGAGCGTCGAGGATTTGCATATCGGAATTAGATGAAACTGGTGCAGTCTTCGCATGCATTGAATTATTTGTTGTTGCTACAAGCCATGAATAATTTAACCATATTATTACATTCATTTAAGTATTTTAATTAATACCGTTGGCTGCTGATTGCACGACGTATCATAGACTTCAGAAATAAAATATACCTTTGCCTTTTTTGAATGGCGCATACATATTTACATTTCTTTGTTTTTCATAGATGGAAATATGAAAATACAGAAAACTTCCCACAAATTTAGTCTACCGAATTATCAACTTTTACAGATCTCCTTAATGGCTTGCTATAGTTTTAAAAAAAGTTCACAAGCATTGATTTTGTCGTTTACTAAGTTATGAAGGCAAGTAACAAAATACAAATACAATGTGTGAATTTTGACGAACGTCTCATATCCAAAGACAGGTGTTCAAATGGACCGAGATGTCCTAGGTCGTATCTCTGGTCCTCCAGCCAGGCCAAGTCGCCCTTAAATATTCCAGATGCGGGACGGGTTGGGTTGAAATATTCCAGATGCGGGCCGGGTTGGTTTGAAATATTCAATGTACGGGCCGGACCAGGCTTTTTTAGAATGAGATGGGTGGCTCGTTAAGCCTATCTGGTCCATTAAGTCTGTTTGGTTTAACGAGGCCGTTTGACTCAACAAATCAATTTACTGTTAATTTTGGACATTCATTTTTGAAATTCAGATTGATTCAGATATGTTCACTTCATATTTAAAAACAGCAACAGGTTTTCCATTTTTTCTATTTTATTATCTTTTGTTATTAGGTGAACATGTTCACCAGCAGTTGCTACAGAAGATGACTGGCTCATTACTGGTACCTGTTGTAAAGAACATTGTAACACCGCTTTGAAAAGCATCATAAATTATTTATTGGTAATTTCTTACGAAAATCGTTAAACTAAGACAGTGGAGGTAATCCTCTTTGCGTTGTGTTATATAAATGGTAATTGAAATTATTACTAATTTTTTAAAACTGAGAATAGTTGAACATGAATGCATGAATGCTAGAAGTGAAACACGTTTGACCATCTATTTTTCTCCTACAAAACGGACTTCTTGGCCTGAACAAATTGAAGGATCGACAACCAAAAAAGCGCCTATATCTAAACCGAGTCTCAATCTACTCAAATTAAATCTGCTGTTAGGTAGCTACCGTGTACTTCTCCAAAAATAATTCATTGTACACGAACAAACAATTTGTTGACCTGTGTTATAATATGAATTAAACTTCAAATAAAATAGGATCTTGGCGTCCATGGTTTGTATATTTACAATGTACCTGCCACTACCATACCTTTACACTTCGACATGTTCACCATTAAAGCAAAAGGCACTTCAATAGTTTTTACACAGTCAATGATATTATTAGGTTGTATTTGATATAGTAAACTATGGATTGATCAATACTGAAATATTATTATGGGACTTACTTGTAATTTAAGTTAAGAAAATTGCCAAAAAAAGTACCTCTGAGATAAACATTCTTTTTATTAAAACACAATATACATAAGTATTCATTGAATAATAATATTGGTAGTTTTTAAAAATAATCTTATAATTCATTTGGGGCCATATATTAAATGTTCAGTTCTCGTCTTGTATTTAGTTAAGGTCAACTTTAATTAACTTCTGTGGCAATAAACCTTCAAATCTCAATTTTACTGAGACTTGAGTAAATGTAAATATCTATTTCCTTCAATTAAATATTATTCCTTGCTTTTTGAACATGGGGGGGGGGCATCTAATAGTCGTGAGTTTGAAGAATGAAACACTATGACTAAAATCTCTGATTTCTGTATTCAAATAATAATTCCTTTTTTATGAATTCCATCAATTGTGTCAATTAGAATTTCTGTAAAAATTAAGAAAATTAAATATCAAGCCATCATTAAACTTTTACATTTAAAAGGGAATATGGGTACGTAAATTAAAGCCGTGATGGACATAGTTTACGCATTTGCCGCAGTGGAGTTATGGGCAACTGAATCTAAACGTAGTCGTATCGGCTTAGTTGACGATGAACATACTCGAGGCGATCAAAAACTGTTGCCACTACCAATAACATCGGAAAAGTTCACCAAATGATGCTAGACAAAGTTTAAAGATATAGCAGGGGCTGTAGGCATCTTGAAGGAATGTGTTTGTCATATATTGACTAATGATTTCAGCATAAAAAAGTTAACCACGCGTTGGGAGCCGTGCTTGCTCACTCAGAACTAAAAACGCATTTCAAGCCAAACACATCGGAAACCATAATATAGCATATGTAGAAAATGAGGGAAACTGCATTTTGATACGTAACATTTGTTTCCCTTTCTTGGAAGAAAATTAACAAATAGTTTAGGCTTATACAACCAACAAATTAGAATTTCTTCAAAAATGTATCACTATTGTAATGTTTTACGAGGGAAAAGATTGTGAAAAATTAGAAATTTATGATTGTTCCAAAATTAATTAGATAAATTTAGGATTCGTGGGAATGAGTGTCTCTAAGTCACTCTTTCTGCAAATTATAGCCAAATAAAGAACGTAATACGAATTAAAAGTATTAGAAATTCAAAACGAGATTAACCTGATTCAACTAATAAAATGAAATGGGCTACTTTTGAACACGAAACGTGACTCAAACTTCGAAATGCGGATAGAATTCTTGAAATGAAATATATATCTTTCAATTTCAAATTCAACCAGCGCAAGTTATCTCGATGACAGATATACTCAAAGTCAGAAATTAAATTTAAAGTCACCTCATTCCTTTATTAATCGCTATAGCGATTGTTTTAGGAGCACAGCTGAATTTGATAATTTTCCTTCCCAAAAAATACATTGATGTCGAAACACAAACGGAAACTATTCATTTTAGATGTAGCACTACGCAACTGTAGCACAGATTCTATGCGTTTTACACCACAAACCACAACGTGACATTTCACTGAGAATGTAACTAATTGCTCGCTGAATATTGTTTTGGAAATATTTTACGTTAACTTACAAGTTCTAGTAAATGAGAATTTGAAATACAAAAGAAGTTATTGTCCCGTTTCACTCGTTGGCTGCAGTTATAATTACCCGCTTACTCCCACACCCCAAAGATAATAGGGCGGAAAAAGAATTCCTGCTCTAGAAGACAAGCTGACGGCTACCAGAGGAACCTTTACTTTCGAAGGGTGGACTTAAATCACTAAGCGTGGCGCTAGTTACAGCTAACCTCGAAGCTGGGAATAATAACATAACAATTAATTTATGTCAAATTAGTAGTAATAAAACAATAAATCTAAGCAATTTATGTAAATTTATTCTGCAAAGTGAATATGTTGTTTATCGTTTAGCACTTGTTTATGCAAAAACAGCTTCTAACGTAAAACTTTGTTACTTTATTGACATAACTTTTAGGACAATATATCATTTACAGCGCATTTTAGATTTGCAATACAGTGAACACAGTAACGTTATAGAGGAAAAACAACATTCCAACACTTGGAGCATACGCCTAATATAAGGTAA
Source organism: Oryctes borbonicus (assembly GCA_902654985.2). Lineage (NCBI taxonomy): Eukaryota > Metazoa > Arthropoda > Insecta > Coleoptera > Scarabaeidae > Oryctes > Oryctes borbonicus. Next base: position 2,554,622 of record LR736873.1, on the reverse strand, counting down.
AAATTTTATATTAAATTTTATGGATTTAAGTTAGTTTTGTATTCAATCGTCTTAATTAGAATTACTTAGCTCTGTTATAAAATGGCTACTTTTGCCATGTAAATGTAGATTATATTGTTCTATAATTGGTTTAAATGTTGAGCAATAAATTATAATGATCATAAATAATTTATTTCAACATCGATTAACATTTTCTCTGAAGATAAATCAAAGCCATTAAGCAGACTCTTAAATTGTTAAATTTTCAAATTTTGTCCATACAAAAATTTGCCCATGCATATACGTTCAATAAAATTGACCAAAAATATTTTTAAAATAATTATCCCGTCAATTTCATAAATAAAATTATCAGAAAATGATTATTCCAGTACTTCAGCGGTCCCAATTCTCTAAAAAAAGCCGATAGCAACCTAAAGTGTGAATGTAAAGTATATGCGACGTATCAAAATTACCATATTTTAAGGAACTTATATGTTCCATTAATGGATACAAGTGCGATAATAAAATTCACTCGTTTAATTTATCAGTAGTTTTGCATCGTTTGGGATAATATGCATCTATAACAAATAAAAGAGGATTTCAAAAGATAAGTTTTAATTGAAAAATCAATAAAATTTGGAAAAATGTTTAGATAGTATTATGCTAGAAGTTGGGTAATAAGAAATGTAGATAAAAGTAATAATTATTATTACCTCTTTCTATACGTATAGGGATACTCTTCTGCGGGATCTTTTGGAAGTGATGAATGGCATTGTAGTTGTAAAGATTAACAATTCTATTGACCTAAACCTGATTTGGATCTCATTTTAAGACGTCCTCCCACATCCCTAAAAATTTTGATATCTGTTCGCTATCCGAACACAAAAGTCTTGGTGAAAGTGTTCGTTATCCGACCTGTTCGCAATTCGTTAACATTGTATTTCCTTCCAGAATGCCACTAATTACTAATTCTGTATACTGTTCCGAATTTCCAAAGGGTACCCCATAGAAATTTTTTTCAGCATTTTCTTAATTTTGCTATATCTCTCCAACTAACAACTTCATTTGTAGATTTCGATACGCCGGATCCATTAAAAGTTATCCCGATTTTCTATCTCTTACGATAAGCGAGCTATAAGTTTTAGAATGTTTAGGTAAATGGGTGGCGGGAATCAATCAAATCAGAATGAAAATAGAAATTATGTTATTTAGCTAAAATCACAGAAGGAAGGGATTAATACAAATTTAGAAACTACAAGGGTAGTGTGAAAAGTTACCAGACTAACACAGGAACAAATATTTCTTTCGTTCAAATTCAATTATTTCTCAATATTATTGACCATACCATTATAGGTTTGTACACTTTTCCGAGCGGCATTCCCATCTCTTTAATCCGCCAAAATGGTAGTTGGCATCTTGTTCTACTTATACTTCGCACCTGCGACGCAGAAAAATTTCACTGGGGGTTACATTACTTTCCCGCCAATGGAACAGTCTTCGTCTTTTACGAAGCTGATTCACCATTCGCAGTCCACTATTTCGATTGTGTCTTAGCGATAGGAATGTATTGCTGCATCCAAGCTTCATCTACAGTTGTTAATCGACCTCAAAACTTATTTCGCTTAAACTGCTTCAAATTCTAACCATAATTCCATGGTCATGTAGCACCATTTGGTGAAATTTTCCAATGTTATCGATAGTAGTTGCAGTTATGCTGGTACGACCACATTTGAATTCAGCAGCCGAAATGTCACTGTGGCAAAAGTGTCCTTAAACAGCGTCTATCTAGGCTAGGTTAACATCGAGTGATACAAGCGACTGTTAAACGGTGTTTAACATGGTTGAAATTTTTGAAATTTGAACATTTTTGAAAAATTTCTTTCAAGGCATGCGCGATTATATTACTAATATAATTTGAAGAATAAAGCCATCTACATGTTGTGGCTTAATATTTTTCAAACTACTCTCGTATACGGATTAATCTTTGAAAAGCTGGGAAATTATATAAATATACAGGCCATGTCACGACATTTCACGACATGATGTATTCCTGAAAGAACCTAATTAATATCCTTTTTTTTCTAAAAATTTTGCATTTCATGAAGCACCGGATTAAATCGGAAAAGAATATCAACTTTCTCGTTACAAAGAAAACACATCGCATGTTATAGATTCTTTACATAATTAAAAGAGCTATGCAAGTTAAATGATATTGCATATGACGTACGAACTAATTTTCTTCTAAAGATGGTATAGGTGCAAACTTTAATTTCACACCAATATGCCTTCTTTAATATTAACTATATAAATCGATTTTGAGAATTTATGAATTATATAATTAGCTCTATATAGTAATAAATAAATATAAAAAATATTATACAGGATGGCCGGAAAGTTAAACCCTAGCACTATGCTCGTGCTAGGGTTTAACTGGTTCAACTACCAAAAAGTAATTTGTTTAAATAGCAACCGCTATTTATGATCATTTCTAGATTCTTTAATCTAAGCAACAACGATACTACTTGCTATACCTGCATACACCCAGTTCCGAATTATTTGAAATTAATCTAATTTTTAATAGAAAGCAAGTACATTAACTACTTGTAGTAGTAGTAGTAAGTAGGCGTTCGAATCTTAGGTTTGACTTCAAAAATGCTGTACTGTTACAAGTACATACTCATTTATCTTAAGTTAAATTTTGTATCTTTAATCTTCCTAAGAACCCAGCTTTTGTATTGGAAATTATTATGTAGTAACACGCGTAGTGTTGCGTACATCAAACAGATATTGTGATTGAAATACTGGGTTCACAGGTTGTTACCTATTATTTATTATGTTAATATCGAACACGTGTAAGTAAAGGACCTTTTGCTTATATCAAGTTCACTATATCAATTCTTTATCCGCTATTTAAAAAAAAAGCACCTTTTCATCTGTGCATAATGCTGGGGATAAATTAAAATTCTTACACGGACTCGTTATAATAACATAACAATGTCAATTAAAACCTGGTACAGTAATTTGAATAATAACTTATACCGAATAAAATACGCACCACTGCCTGTCGTTTCTGTAATTAAGTCGTTGTGTAACACAGAATGCAGAATTTTATTTCTATTTGTTTCTCTGAGGTTTAAGGAATTAATGTTCAAGATATTCTTTAGAACATCAGTTAATACTACCTCTAAAAGTTATATGGTTCCATTATTAAATTCGTACGTTTCTAAATTATACATTAAACGCAAGATACTCGAGTATGACCATCTGCTGCCTGATGTTACTTTGTATGTGAGCAACGCACAAATTACTACACACCTATTAAATGTTTATGTTTGTTCCTCATTTAATGAAAACAAATATACTTTACTGATACACAAATGGTCTGAAAGTTAAGTTGATTATTTGCTCGTGAGTACCACAGGCTACAAATACGAAGTTTTCATATACAGCGACCGTCAAACTACATAAACTATTGAAAATCCAAAAAGATATTTTTCTAATCTACAATTTCGAAATTAATTTTTGCTTCATTCCATTTTCATCTTTCTATCATTATTTGAAAATAACCGACGTTCGCCTCAAACGATCGTTAACATGAAAACTATCAAGTAAGCTATATTAGGCATTTTCTAAAACCTACACTAATGTCGAGCACGTACAGTAGTCATAATTTATATGTGTTCGTGATTGTCTATGCGGCAACGAAATAGCACCCTCTAGATGAGTGTCTTCCAATGTAGTATGAATTTTTTGCAAAATATTTTGAAACTTTTTAGCTTGTTTTTATTGAAATGATGATGAAATTTGACCAAAAAGATACAAAAGGCAAAAGTTTGGGAATGGAACATTAGAAAATAATGGATTTCTAAATACAGCCCCTTGCCTCGAATATTGCCGCTGCTAAATGAAAACTCACATTTTCTAGTAACTTCCACAAAGAGCTTCCAACAAGTATTTATCCAATATTAACTCATTTTTTTATCATACATTTTTAAATCATTATTATTCAGAAAAGCAAATGTTGAAGGAAATTTGAAATTTGGATTTTACCGCGCTTGTTGCATTAATATATTTAATGTTTCACTATATATACTGTCACCTTTTTCAGAAATTTAAAAGATTTCTGATCTTCGTAAGGTTATGTTATTAACAACTTCAGTGTACCAAGATAACACTCCTGGCCTAAATATCACATAGATGTAATTTTCTGACCAAATCTCCAATTGAAACACTTAATTCTATTAATTTAATGAGCAGATGGTATACCGGTTATCAAGCAAGATTATATATAATAGCTAAGTGATACCGCCTATCATGTGATACATACCTATGAAGCGTCTTTTTCTCTATTAGACACATAGGTAGGTACAGATTTGTTTGACAGCCGGAAAATTATACATTTCGTTTCAAAATTAGGCGATCAAAACCATTATTCCTTCTGTTAATTAAATCACTCAATATTTATACATGGTTGGTTACGTGTTTTGTTACTAATGATCCCAAAAGTATTTTAACAATTTAAACATTAACATAGAAAATTACAAAGAAACAGGAAATTAATACTGTTTTAAAGTCAACTAACACCTTGTATGACCACCTCTATCTGCGATGCAAGCTTTTAGCCTGGAAGACTCTAGCCTATGAAGAGCTAGAAAACGTTCCATAATAGGAGTGAGAACCTCACCTATATACCTTAATGCTGTAATAGATTCTCAATTTATATCTCCCCAAACCGTAACAGACCCTCCACCAAATCTGATTCTTCCGACAACGCATTTCATGAATTGCTCCCCTGGTATTGTCCTTGGTAAAGAATCGAAACTTTGACTCCTCAGTAACACATATTTCAATTCCTCAATACCCAATTAACATGTTAACGAGTAAGTTCGAATTAAGCTCCCCTGGAAGCTGCAGTCAAAGTGGGACTCATTGCGTGTCTTCTAACCGACGTTCACTAATCTTTTTCTTGCCATATCCTGACTAAGTTAGCAGTAGCATTTTTCTGCTACGTCTGGGTCTTATAATCTAAAGTCTCCTGGTATCTAGTCTATAATACCCTGCTCATGACACCTTGTGGCGCATTAAATCTTTCAGCAACATCTCATTAGGAATGCCCTTTTTCGACTAGGGTCACTACTACTCACTAAGTTACTCTTCGATAAACGATTTTGATGCTGACGGCGATTCATGATGACAATTTATGTTGACATTTGTAGTTTCTTTGTTGTTGATTCTATAAAAAAATAAAAAGTCAGAAAAGGTATAATGGTAATGTTTTATTCATGAAAAATTACTTATTTATAGAAATGTTGAATTAAAAAAATATCGCTTTGTTTTGAATACTCGAACAATGCCAATCTGAAATTGAACTTCAACGACATTCCATTTATTAACTTAAAGTTTTATGTAAATATACTTCATTAAAAATAAAGCTAAGCTATTTTAAAATAATCTACAGATTGAATTGACATACGAGCCATTCATCGATCTAAATCAAAACAATACCTGGTAGGTAAACAAGTAAATAATAACGAAAAAAGCTACTAGTGTGGTAGACAAAATGAATTACATCTTATCTTCTAAAATAACTTAAAATATTTTTACATTTTGCTTGCTTCAATGAGTGTAATAATTACATACCGTTCTTATTTAAACGTTATGCGCAGTATTCCCACTGATAATTATTTGAATGGACGCATGATGCGATAATCCATAAAATTATATGACCATCATTACAGTAAATAAGTAGAGAATGTGGATTGCTGGATGCAACAACTAATTACAGAGAATTAAGCGATTGATATACTAAATATATGGTGGAAGTGTAAAGTTGGGATGCCGGAAAATAAAGATAATACTCACTCATAATGCGTAAAAAGAATATGCTAAAATATGCGATGTTTTAATTAACCCATTAAGCGAAATTAATTAGAATTAACATGTTAATTACGACCGGTGTAGGTACAAGAATAGATAAAGCGGTTTTCGACATCTCGCTCACGCATTGAAGAATATGAACTACAAAAATGAGTTATTTGCTTCTGACTGCAAGCAAGATAACGCTTATGTTCGTACTTTTCACTGCGTTGCGATGGAGAAGCATAAATTAATAGAGAAATATTTACCATATATAAACGCAGTAGTATGGAATTTACGTTAATGAGACAATGTCGTTTACGTACGCCTTCAAATAAATACATTTGTGTTTTGAAATAAGTGAATAAATGAATTTAAAATATTAATTCTGTTGTTTAAAATTTCACGAAAATTATTTTAATTATTTTGCAATACCCGCATAGAGTAGCTAATAATAATAATAATTTTATTGGGTGACTTCCTCTTGTTTCACAAAAAAAGACTTTTAAATCTATTGAAAAAACAAATCCATTTCAATTGAGATTTACACTTATATTTGCTTGGTACTGTAATAAAAAAATTATTGACGCTGTGTTACGTCAACAGTTGCGTGACTATCTTTTTCCTTTTTGAAGATTAGATTAACATTACTATCTCAAAATACAGTCGTTATCACCTTCCTCGCCGATGGAAGAGTGTTTCGGAGCCAATCATCCTTCGCGATTACAGTTTCGACTGTGCCTTGTCTTCAAGAATAATTGGTGTATCCAAATTTCATCTGCGGTTATTAATTGAGGGCAAATTTCGACTTATTTCGCTTAAACTGCTTCAACAGGGCTTTGGAAATGTTCATTCCAATGCGTTTTTCGCTACTGAGTAAGCAGTGGTGGCACCCAACACGTGCCCAAATCTTCAATCAATACATAACAAATACGTTCTTTCGGCATACTCGCAGCCTGTGTATCTCTAATCTTAATTCGACGATCACCTACTACCATTTAATCAACTTTTCCGATGTAGCAGTCGAAGTTTTTGGTCGTCCCGAACGTTCATCACTAACCAAGCTGGTAAGACCACCACACATTCGATTTCCCAAAATTTCACTATGGCTTTAATTTGCGAAGGTGTATTACCTTTAAAATGCCAGAATTGAACAACAGGTCGATATTCTAGATAAGAAATAAGGAATTTAGAAATTGCATGAGGTGGGATGTGTTTCAGTAAAAACCCTTGTTGTAACATTGTTCGACACCATAAATAGAAATAATTTATACTCTTTCGGCAATAATATGCACCATATCTACTGAAAACAATGCAAAGTTGAAAAAATTGAGAAAAACTATTGATAGCTTCATGAGAAAACATCAAAACAAATTATCATTCGTATTGTGATAGATACCGAATAAGAAATACGAGCAAGTGATACACCAGGGGCCACACGATAGGTGTTTCCATTTAAAATTTAGTGCGAGGGAAAGTAGATGCAAACGTCATTGGTATGATTCTTAAGCATTCTAAGCATGCCCCCTTGCAATTTCAAGTGGAACGTTTTCAAAAAATCTGACCATATATACGGACAATGACTTTGTAAATTAACATTTAGAAAGTAATTCACGGGATTGATATTGAATAAAATATATTCATGTTAAAATTAAACGCCACGTCTAACTTGTCATCAAAAGGGCTTTTTGCTACTTCCAAATATATGTTTTAAAGTTGTTATTGTGCAAATTTATTTACCACCTAATCCTGTACACCTCTTTTTTCTTTTAAAATAAGGCGAATCATGGTGTATTTTTCTCAAATGTTTTAAATTCTTTTTTAATTCGGACCATAGCTATATGGATATCGTCAAAGTCACTGCGCCTTCACTTTGCAACTTATCCTAATTTATTCTCTCTAGCTCTAGGCTCCAGGTCTTTCTCATTCTTCTATACGAACTCTCTACTTGCTTTACTAATCTATCATCCGCGATCCTATCAATGTATCCGAGCTATCTTAAATCACCCTCTTCTAGAATTGATTATATTCACATTTTCTTTTTAATTTTCCTTGAACGTCTTATTTCTGGTGGCGCCTTTTCGTATTTTGAAAAAGCGCGCATACCCATTGACATTCACATAACAATTCACAACTGAACTTATTATTTCTGCCGATTTCTTTTATTACCCTTTCGTCTTTAACGACTAACGTCATTACTGCATCATGTTCAAACACTGCAACTATTTATGTTAATTTTTTTAGTTTCGCTGCAAATTTATTCTAACACTACATATTTATTCCATATAACACTTGCTGCAATTTATATTTTCTTCACTTTTCAGAATCGTACCAACATTAAATATTTCTTCTTGTAGTAATATGTCCTATTCTGTTTATGAATATATGGGATCTTCCATACATCGTATTTATATAATCCTAATAGTATAGAAGTTTTCAAGGCGTCAATCCTTTTCAATGTACCTCTTCCTTGAAATCTTTTAACGCAGTTAATTTCCCCACGTCTGCAAACCATAAATGCATTTCCCATCCCTTTTTTGTTGCCCTCTGAATTATTAACTTTAGAAATCGTTGTTTTGAACTTCTCTATTTTTTCTAAATTTCTTCTTAGAAATCTAGTGCAATTAATATGGAATATTCGTAATAGTTAGTCTTTTTTAGTTTTATAGTACTGACATAACATCCTTCTTTTTGCATGCACAACTATATCTATAAAAAATATATCATATTTCGAGTAGGCAGACTGAGAGAAAGTAGTGGTAAGATAAGATTGAGATACTCGGTGCATAATGCATTTTATATCATGTTATTGTCATTTAAAACCTTCAATTTGTCACGAGGCATATACGCATTTTTGACTAATTACTAATTATAATGAAGGAGCACCCTTAAACATGTACACCCATTAATATCTGTGCGACGTCAAAACTCCACCCTGCCATCTAAATCATCTCCTACACCAATTTACTTTTAAAGCTATTTGTCCCTACGCATCACAACCCTATCGACCCGTGATGCATTTCTTTCCTCTTGCTCCTTTTCCTCGATCGTTTCATCCATCCTTGTCTTCGAACCAACCCGGCCCGTATAATGTCTGTATTAATCTCCGAAATGTAAAAGAGAATCGGCCTCGAGCCTATACTACTCTCCTAATAATTCTCTCTTATAGCGGCGGACAACTCGGTATAGTGCAGTGGCGCCAACCGTCTCATGCGACGAATACCGCTTTTAAAAGGGGCCATAAATAAGTCCACGTTTAAATAAAAACGGGTAAAAAAAGCAAAGGGAGAGAGACGAAAAAAATGCGAAGGGGAAAACAAAAGAAAAACGTATAACACGCTAGTTCTCAAAATAAGGAAAAAAAGGTAATCCTGTCTTTTTGGAAGTCGCGGATTGGTCGCGATACAACCACTAAACACGCCCAATCCTGTTCGGATCGCGGTGTACTTTGCATGATCCGCGGTGCTGCCCTCTACGCGTTCATTTCATCATCCAGTGCTTGATTCTCAACGGCGCGGCGTGGTATCAGTTCATTACCTCTGTTTATTACATATGCATGAGACGTGGCCGTTGCCCATTCATAAATTATTAAAGAGTTAATGGAAATGGACAGGCTGATTGGACGTTGGTTTTATGGAGAAAATAGGGAAATATAATTTACATATGTAATGTAAACACACCTCTAGTGATATATCATGCAATTAACAAGCTACACTTCGTGATTCAGTTCGTTGTTACAAAAACAAGAATGCAAAAACGTAAATAAAAGGATTATGTGTATTTCACGTCTTTTATTGAATTCAGTTGGATTGTTACAAATTATTTGTAAATTTGGCCATTGTTACATCCAGCAACTGAATGTATTGTTTTACAAGAATTTTTTATTATAATCAAATAATAATAATAGTTACTTTTAATGTGCTAGTAATATACATAAGTTAAGGCAGAGACATTGTCAATACGTGTACATAGCTTATAAAATGCCATAAGAAACCTGAATGTATAAAAAGATCTGCATTCACGGAACTGGTATTTTAAAGATTTATGGGTAGGTAGAGCATTATAGTCTTTGACGACGCTATAATACGGACCAGTCCCAAATATCCTCCGCCTGTGGGACGGTATTCAAAAATCAATATTCTGTCTTGCGGTTATCGTGTCATATCTCTAATTATTGTGTGTGTAAATAATTCTCTACGCGGTGCTAGAGAAGTTACGCCAAACATATACCTTATCAATCGTTTTGCTGCTTGAATAATGCAGAAGTCCGCGTGGAATCCCTCCAAAATATAATACCATATCAAAAGCACATTCAACGTAAGTAAAATAGAATGATCTCAAAGAAATCATACTCACTACATTAAAGTCCTGCAACCCTAATAGCTTAATGCTAACTTAACTGCAAAATATGGCTATGCCAATTTAGACGATTATCCATAGTTAAACCCAGAAATTCTACTGTATCTACCTCGGCAACTGACTTATCGTTAATTGCAATGTAAAAGCTTTCTCTCAGGGGCAGGTTGAAGGATGTATAGTGCAGTAAACTTGTTTTCTCAATATTTAAAGTAAGATAAACTGAATCACAGCAGACATTTCTGCAGAGTACTAAAAACAATGCAGGATCCAATATAGAAAGCTGTGTAACACCCGTGAGCGTGGGCCCTTCCAGTAGGACCAAACTTCATGTACAATCGTCCTTCTGAAAGTATCTACCAGAAAGACAAGGCGTTGTACAATCTATCCGCGTACATCCATTTCATAATTCCAATACAATGAAAATGTGTAATTCACAACACCAACAAAAACAACATATTGTACTAACGATATAGTTATTAGAAATATATTGAATTAAAAATCAAAATAAAAGAAAAAAAAATCTTAATGTACCCAATAACTTGATAAATACAAAACAGCAAATAGGTTCACACAGAAAACACAATGGGAAAGATATAAATAACATGAAACACAAATAATTTCAATTATTTTGGAATTGTAATGCAATTATAAGTAAAAACTTAACTTATAGAATATAGGGAATAGAATTCCAACCAATATAACGCAAAGCAAAGACAAAAAAAAATAAGTAAACTAATAAGTAAGAGATTTGTCCGCGTATATTTGACTTTATCCTCATTTCGCTAGTGGTAGGTGATCTTTAAGATAATTTATTTGTTTTCATACTTACTATCACAGTTTTCATTATTTTCATTATATTGTTGATTTAGTTTTAAGGAATATTCATTTAATTTACTTCATTTTTCTTATAGATTGTTTGCTTGATTTATTTCTAGTGTTTTCTAAAATGTGTCAATTTTTTTCTTCTTAATTAACTTTAATAATGTACATTATATTATTTGTATATTGTTTTTACTTGTTTTATAGCATTTTATATAGTTGCTGTCAACACTCCTTATAACAATGAAAAGTAATTGTCAATAAACTTTCTTCGATCTATAATAATAACAATAAAAATTGGGGCC
>LR736873.1:2425762-2543294 GCA_902654985.2 Oryctes borbonicus | reverse complement strand
AAAACAAGCAGAACAATTGATTGATTTTTCCTTTAATTGTAATATTATAATCATCATTAAAAAATAAACGTTATTTTTGTGTCATCTTATTTATTGTATCATGCCAGCCAATCTTTAATTATCTGATGAAATTTTCATTCTATTGCTCTATCATTTGAACAATTACATTACATATGTACATATGTATGTCAATCACTTTTGATGGACTACTTTTCTGTTTTAAGTACTTTGTAGGACAAATGTCTATTTAATTTCTTTAATTATTGAACACGATCGTATAAATCTTCTCACGCGTTCAAAACACATCGAATGTTCCTGCTGACAGTTTATTTCAAAAAATTAAGTTACTAAAAATAATACAAGACTAGACGAGAATAAGTATAAACTGGTTTTTATATTCCTGATTTTGTTAAAAAAAGGAAATTGTCATAAATAAGATACGTGCTACAAACAATGTTAAAGCTATTACATGTATATAACATACGTATAGAATAAAGTGCATATAAAAACTATAAAAATTCGGAAATAAAAGATTGCAGACGATCATTTTGAATATTTCTCGTTGAAGAAATTGCAAAAGATCAATAAATATATCGATAAAAAGCATGTATATGTAGTAATCCACTTGATCCTTTTCTTTCGCTTAATAATACAATTAAATATATTATAAGAAAGAAATCTAATACTAAACATTTGTATTCAAATAAAATAGAGATACAGCGAATTCTTTGGTGAATTATCTGATTGGGTCCATTTAACAGTCTCCTTGTTCGTGTCCTTGATTCTTTTCAGCCGGTTGGGGAAATCCTTGACGAGTAGCTGCAGAAGTCGACGTAATAACGCTAGCTTGTTCATCAACGCTTCGTGCGATGACCGATTCTAATGCAGGTACACTAGAAAGAAAAGAAAAGCCTATTTAAATGAATATTTTGGTCATAGAACAGGCATTATATTAGACGATTGTAAATGCTTGGAGTTATTTCAGAAGTTATTAAGCCTTTTTTATATTCTCTTGTGGATGTACTTTAAAAAATGTCGATGTTTTTACTAAAACCCGATTCAATATTTTCTGATTTTCATTTGACGTCGAAGCGACAGAGACACCTGTAATAAGCATGTCAGAACGCGTTTGCCTATTTTAACAATAATTAGAAGATTCTTTGATTGAGGGTAGTTAAGCAGTAAAAATCTACCTGACATCTTTAGTTGATCAGAACCTAGATTGAACTTTTCAAAAACATGCCCTCAATAGCCGTGTCGGCTTTTCTATAAAAATACGAAAATTATCGGATAGCGCAATAGTTTTCATCGTTACCTACTTGGTGTACTATTCACTAGAATAAAATTTTTAATTATTGATGATTATGATGATTATGGGGTTATACAGGTTATTCGTTAAAGGAGGGAAACGAAAGAAGTTTTTTGCACTTCTTTTTGCACCTGATACGAAATGTACAGTTACGCAAGAATTGTTGCATATAATTAAGGGGTTTCTGCCGTGGAGTCACTGATTTCATTTTGTATTGTTGAGAAGGCTCCCTAATTTCGTAAATACTGCTTTTATTATCAGCTAATAACTTTCGCAATCCAACTATTTTTAAACTAATCATGGATCGCAAAAGTTCTTAAAATATTTTCAATTCATTCATTTCTTAAGGCCAACACCTTAATGTTTTCAAAGTTTGGTTATATGGTCGCCATTATTTGCCGAATTACGATTACTTAGAGTTTTTTTTTTTATTTTTGAGGTTTATAAAATCACAAAGGAAAATGAAAAGTGGAGAGAACGTAAGGCATAAAATAAAACTTTTAACGTTTGCTAATTCCAGCTTCGTATACCTATCAGTATAATTTTAAATTAACAAAAATAAATATTATGACAATATAAAGGTTTCGAGAGCATAAAACCAGTGCTGGTAAATAGATAAATTTTTTTCATGGACTTTTAGAAGGAAATACCATTCTACTTTCTAGTTACAATTGATTGGTGGTTGATTTTTTTAAGAATATTGAATGTTGAAAATAAGAAGGAAATTTTATTTTTTCGAGCTTATAAGTATTTCTTTTTTGTAGTAGTTTTTATAGTATTTTTGTCACAATTACTTAAAGTTTAAAGTAGTCGTCGGCTTGATATCTTTCACCGTGAGCAAATAGTTTATAATTCTAAAAATTCTATCGTATCTTTTGAAAGTCCATTTTTAAATTCCAAATACCCTATTACAGGGTCTATTACTGGAAAAATGGAAGGAATGAAATCTGGCTTCACTCTCATATTAGACACAAAAACACGATCTCCGCAACAGTTAAGTGCAAAAAGGATGCAAATCTTCAATTTCTTCTACCAAACGTTTTGATACCCAACTTTATTTGTTCTGCTAAAATTACCAGATAATTAACAGATAAATACATTCTTACTGGGAGGTTAAATACCAGCCACTGTGTGTAGTTGATAAGTGTTAACTAGGATAACGAAAGCGACGTATTTGCCGACAAAGGTATTGTTTTGAATTACAATCGGCGACGATAGAGTGCGATATGGATGTGCTTTCCTTCGATGATAAGGCTTTATACGGCGAGACAACTGCCAAACCATTTAGAATATTAGGATGACAGATTTATGTTAAACAAAATATTATAACACTTAGTCAGTTTCCCGACTAATAGATGTGTATAATTGACCGAATTTCATGTCTTAAAAATCCACTTTTCAACATTTCTTAAATATATCGGTTTTTAATAAAAATTCATTATTATTTAATCAAAAATTAATTATCTCAGTGTATCTTGGGGATTTGATAAAGTTTAATAATAAATATTCATTGTTCTTGGTCAAATTTTATCATCGACTTTTAAATTCACGATTTATACGAAAACATCAATGTTTCTAGAATAATAGAAATATAAGAATATACAATGATGGAATCGTTATTTTTCTTTGGACATCATCTTATATTTTTACAACTGCGATTAAAATTAAACGAATAAAAGTAGAATTTAAAGTTTGCTTCGATTAGAGCCCATCTTATATTTTAATAATTATAATCACAATTTAACGAATAAAAGGACAATTTAAAGAGTGTATTTGAAAAAGAAATCGTGACTTATACAACTGTACTCCTGTTTTCAGGCTGTGTAGAATCCTCTAATTCCTTAATAATGCTACCTAAAGGCAATATTAGATCCAAAGTGTTGTTCATAAATTCTCGCTTCCTTTGTTTAAATTGATTTCATATTACCAATTACAGGGATGCCAAAAAACTACAAAGTTTCTGTTAATTATCAATAGAATAAATTTATTTGATAGACACAAGTAAAATAACTGTGGAATTAACTAGCGGATAAATTTACATTATTAATTAGTTAGCAAGTACCTTTAACAATAGATTGATAAACTGATCAGCCCCTTTTAAGAATAAACGAGCCATAGTTGTTTTGGTTAAATTTAATTGGACCAAATTAAAATGAACTGGTAGAGACGAGCGATTGAGATGAATAACAAAAATAAAAAATTTCAAAATTCTTATTTGTTTAACTTCGTAGTTTCAACCAGATTAAAATATTTTCTTTTATTACTTATATTTGTAGCTATTGCAATTTATCCGATCAATCAAACTTAGATTTTTGAAGATCTTTACGTCAACATTATATACAGACACAATTTTATTTTTGACAAACATAAGTTTTTAATGCTCTATTACTTCTTATTCACCATTATATTATTAAATAGAACTTACTTGTTAATTGTCTGGCGATTAATCATGGAAGCGCTGGGCAGTCTTAATTGTGCCGGTTGAGTAGTGACGATGTACTGGTTGGGTAACTGGTATTGATCACCCAAGTCCGCTGCGTGCGACATAACTGAAATCAGAAGAAGGAATCATTTCATGTGCTTAAATACATCATAATTCATGCTGCTTTAGGTGGCGTTGCAGAAAGAAATACACGGAAAAACACTTTGTTTCCGTCGCATTTTGTTTATCGTTCTAACAAGGAGCGGTAAACCTTTTAAAATCTTATTTAAAAACTTCGTATTTTGGAGATTGAATGTATCGATAACAAAGTGCATTTTAATAAGCATGCTGATAATATCAATGAACCAACCAAGTTGGTAGAAATAATAATTCGCTTGATCGAGGCCTAAACATCAATATACCCACTTGTTAAGGTATATAACGTGTATCTGAATGGCTTGGCCAAACTTTACCAACGTGATGCATGCAACAAAAATACATACCCTTGCCAAATACAGCGAAGGCAGGATCTTATAAAGCTGGCCACGAATGCTATTTTTGTAACCGTTTTCTATAGCAGTGTGTCAATCCGAACTTCCATTCTGTTGTGCTTTTTACGGTCAAACTAGACTATTCTAGAGACATACTTATTCATTTCCTTCACGACCAAGCAAAAGGCTGAAGAAAATCCTCATTCGATTAAACAATCAAGAAACCAACAATTTTTTTCATGCAATACTTGAGTTGGCATTGTTGTCGATTACTTAATAGGACCATTAATGTATTTACCAGGCAGATTAAATGTGACAGGAATTTCTTGGCAAATGAACTATCTATCTTACTTGAGGACATTCCATGGGAAACACGCTGTGGCTTATGGTTCATGCATGACGGTGCACCACCACACTTCAGCCTTTTTGCTAGGAAGTACTTAAATCATAATTTTCCGTATCGTTGGATTCGCCAATTACGTGGTGACCACACACTCCAGACTGCAATCCGTTAGATTCTGTTTCTGTAGGGCCACTTAAAAACTGTTATTTACTTTACGCCGATTCTTGCCTTAGAATACAACATAGTTTTCGTGTAGTTCGGAATAGCTCCGACAATTACTCTAACGTCTAGTTATAGTATATTTAATGAACCGAATTAATAACAAATCGTATAGGATATGGAACCTGTTCTTGCTGTTTTAGTAGAAATGGTTACACATTATTTGTAATTTTGAAATTTGCGCGTAACTTTTTAAGAAAGCATTTTTGAGCACATGTTTATAGGAACTTTTTTTACAGCTTTGTTCCATACGTCACGTTGATAATGTTTGGCCAAGCAATTCAGATACAGCTTGTATAGTGTTTATTAAGTTACTTTAATCGAAATGCGTAATTAACTTATTAGATTACTGCGCTTATTATCATTATTTTTCATATTATTCTATTAGTTCACAAGGATTAGTCTATATGTGGCAGGTTTTTTACAATGCTGTCGTGTGTAATCAACAAAACATAAGCTGAACGCTGTAAAAGTGCAAGGTTATCTAACGTTACTTTATTTTAGATAGAAAGATGTTACATAATTTTATCGTTGTAATAATGCTTTGTTTTTTACGTAGATAACTACAAATTTCAATAAGTTACTATATTCTTTCTCTGAATTAGAAAGAGACGTTAAAATTTTGCCTATTTTCCATATACAACCAAAAAGTAAAAATTTAATCTATTATATCTAGAGTTGGCATTTCCGCAGATCGCGCCAGGATTGTGCGTACCTACCCTCTGATAAAACATCACTACCACGAAAACTAAAATTCTTAAGTTTAAGATATGCCTATGCTTGAAAGATAGCAAATGATAAAGAAATTATTACATCGGCGTACGTTTTTTAGTATTTATATACTGTTTTCGTTCAGTAATATCGATTCAATTTCTAATAACTCGTGCACAAGCAATAATTACGTATATAAAAAAATATCGTTATCTCAGCTGCGATCTGGTGTACCTCTAGCTTCATGTTGATCGTAATAAAACGATGACAAGTGAATGTCTGCAACTTTACAAGTGAGAGCCCTTATCGCTTTGTGTATTTCATAGACATATTTTATTCCAACCTACCTATTTTATATCACGTAAACGCTATATTTTGTTTATCCTCCACTTGAAAATACATCGTTTGATTACATGTGTCGCAAGACGTCAATAAATTTATTAATTGGATATTTTCGTGTTACGTAAAACGCAAAAAAAACCTTGATGTGCTTAATTTTAAAAATAGTTCTGTTGAACTATTTTATAATTATAATGTTTTTTAATGTTTTAATTTTAGAAAGAAATCATTGGAATTTTCGCAGGAATAAATGTTAATATTCGTTTTGATTGCGGTACTTTCTATTATATTAATAATAAGTCTAAATAATGTCGAAATTTTCTTATCGTGCAGGAAACACGTTCTTAAACAACCAATCCATTTAATCCATTGTACTTCATTACTATCTATACTTAATATTTGCGTTCTCAATAAGGTGCAAAGTTCAATCTTGATTAATTTACTCCGAACACCTGTAATCTATATTATATATAAGATGGTATCTCTCATCTAAAGGACGAATGTGTCCCCAATTTATTTTTGCCATCATGCTTTCTAATAGGTTATAAATATATAACGATGTTATCCGAGAGTTTTTTTTTTACATATGCAAGCGCTTATCAAAAGAAATAATGACAAATCTCTGTTAATGATATTTCATTGTTAAAATTTCGTTTGACAAAACGCAATAAATTTAAAATAATAATACTTCGTTAATTGAAGGTAATCCAACGGAATAAGAGAATCAATAGTCAAAGCTGAACAAAGCAAAAACAAATTTCAAACAAATGAAAAGCAAAAAATATTAATTACGAAAACAGCTATTTAAATCTTTTGTTTTTGCTTTGTTATCTCTGTTTGTGATTGTTATACCGTGTGTGATTGGTTTACGGTGGATAGTTACTCAGACATGTATATTTTGTGTGGACTGCTGTTTGTGAAAAAGGTTAATTTATTAGTACAAAAGCAATTATATAATTTATTGATAGCATTATTTGCCAATGTCGCGACTTCGAGTATAGTTCAGTTGGTTCCAAGCGCGATGGTGCGTTCAGGTCAGGGTAAAAGTTTCATGTCGTTTATATATTGGTTAAGTAGGACTGGATCCAATATTGCTCCGTGGAAAACTCTGTGGGGGACAGTCAACTAAATCGAAGGCTTTTGAGAGATGGACCCTATTTATATTTACTACGGCCTCTAAGTAGCTTCTAAGAGCATGTCCACTCTAAAGCATTTCCGTTGATATCATAACTTATTTAACAATATGGGATATTCTAAGCTATGATACCTTACTAAAATTACAAAAGATTGCCGATTGAGAATGTTTTTTGTTAATTTGTACTAGTATGATGAGTAATGGTCTTATTTCTCCTGAATCCATAGTAATTCGTTTGTAAAAGATTATATTTTTTTAATAAATGATGTTAATTGTGTCAGCATGGAATATTCAAATATCTTCCCTACATTGGATATTAGCGGAAGATGTCTATACCAGTTCTATTACCTTTTCTAACTCTGTAATGCACCAATCCGCCTCAAGATGAACTTTGCCAGCACATGGTAACTCTCTCCTGAATTTTTCAATTCCGAAACTTCGAAACACGTTGAGAAAGGACCATAGGAAAAGATAGGTTACAGATTCCATTGAAATGTTCCAAATACTTTTCAAATGCTAGCCGATATTCCCGACTCAAAGTATTTTTATTTTTCAGCTTATTAATAATTTGGCTCAGTAGATGCATGGGATTTATCTTGAATTAATAGTATGTGCGATTGTACTTACACATTGCATTATTTCGCTGGGGCATCGCATGACCATTAGGAATGGTTGAGTATGGTTTGCCCTTTGGTTTACGTTTCCTCGTTTGAATGCCTTCTTTTTTCATGCTAAGAGGGCGATTCATCTGAAACGTAACAATTGTGTAATTGTTTTTAATATCAGAAGAAAAAGCAAGTATATTCTTCAATTTCAACAGGGAAGTAAAATTTTTCAAAGCAATTTAAGGATTTTATGATATAAATAGAAGTTAATGCATTCCATGTCTTCTTACTATAAATTTTAATCGTGATGGCATCGCAAGGAGAGTAAGCAATATACAGCGTATTCACCTAATGCATTTTTTTGGGATAATTTTTTCCCTGAGCAATCTACGGAAGATGTTTTCAAATAAAAGTAAAATTATATTCAAATCTATCTAAGTTTAACTGTTTCACATCCTGTTTGTGAAATGCCGCCGCTTCTTTAACTAATTCAAACTTTATTTCCTATGTCCCTGAAAATAATTTTATTTATATTCCACTCACGCATTAGGTGCACACGCTTTATATACCTTGCCTATTTAATTTGTTTGATGTTAAACAGAAAATACAATTGTCTCATGTTAACATTTAGATTAATTTAAAATGGAATTAATTCCCAAAATATTTGATAAGCGTAGTGTTGATGTTATTTTCGGAAATTCTTTATATGTACGTATGTTACAGTTATGTAACCCATGAAATTGTAGTTGCAATATCAGTAATTTTCTTGTAGAATAG
The DNA here is from genome assembly GCA_902654985.2 of Oryctes borbonicus. Lineage (NCBI taxonomy): Eukaryota > Metazoa > Arthropoda > Insecta > Coleoptera > Scarabaeidae > Oryctes > Oryctes borbonicus. Next base: position 2,534,943 of record LR736873.1, on the reverse strand, counting down.
TTTATAACAGAGGCTAGCAACCTACTACTCTAATCTTAAGGAGAATGCATAAGCCATGATAGCTTGAAATTAACTTTGTGCATTGATGATTGTTGTATGGTGGCCACACCACTAAAACTTGCCCAACTGTTTAGTTTTAATGGGATTTATATTCCTAAATCTGATTTTTTAAATAAATTGCAGGAAACAAGACTTGGCGAAGCCATTATTTTTATTTTCATAACTCTGTCAATCTAAAATATTAACAAAACTATAGAATGGATTAATTCGTTATACAGTCTTTTTCCGCAAAATATATACCAATATTTTGTTGATATTGGAGCATCTTTTTAAATAAAGGCTTCGAAGTTTATGAGGAAGATATCAATGTTGTCGAATTAGAAACTTAATACTTATAAATCACTTGCAGTCAGTCACAAATTACGCAAAGAATAAACTCACATCACCAGTGAATATTTTTTAAACCCTTAAATGCATTAATATATTAGTTATATTGGCATTTAAAGGACGTATTGTATTTTTGTGACTGACTGTATATTTGGAATTTAATAGTTTAATATAAAAATTTTATCGAAATAAAAAAATGGAAATGAGGTACCAGGATAGCGTCTTATGCTTCTGCAAATGACCAATAGATGGCGCTATTTGGATTTGCCACAAAATATGCGTTTTTATGTTAAAGTTGTGATATGCCAGTAACAGTACAGAATTCGAGGGAGTGATTAGCTTATAGTAAACGGTAATTTTATGAAAAAATTGAAATTTCACGTGGAGATTTTCATTAGGAGATTTTTTATGATCTCAGTCAACACCTAACACAACAGCAATGCCTCGAATCGGTTTGCAACTGGTTCCCAGAATTTACAAAAATCATCCTTGGGCATATCGATGACTGCAGCACATTCGAGTTTGAATGAATAATTAAATGTGAAAAGGATCTGACAAAGAAAATACACACGAAGAAGAAGGAACTTCAAAATCCGTATACGACATCGTAACTTCGACATACTCGTATGGGCTGGAAACTAAGCAGAAATCAACTGTTTAGAGTTCCTGGACGAAAGTAGTTCCTAAAAAATATTGCTTAGTCTATTCGTTGTACTGGACATGTCGCAAGCGTTGCTTTGGAGGATCGAGGAAGAATTAATGTTTAATATAGAATGATATACAACAATTTATTGAATGAAATCAGAAAAAAACAATCGACAACATTGCATCATCCTGCATCACGACAGTGCCAGCTCTCACAGAGTACCTCAAACAATTTATTTTTGAAGGAGAATTAATTAAGGAGAGGTAATTCATTAATTGTCCAGAGAAAATTCAACAATGGAAAATTGAAACAACCAAAACTACTTGATGATCATCCATAATACCATTAAAATTAAAAGATACCGCATTGAAATAAATTGCAACGAATCGAAAAAGTAAGGAGGTAATTACTCCTTGAGTGGCTGAGCAAATAAAACAAGCGCACACTTGATGTATACACATATTGCATGATAACACGAGAAAAACAAACTGTCTTAGTAAGTACTTCGTTTGATTTGTCTATCTAAAATTGCCAGTATGTACTTTTAATTGGGCGATGTGTAATAGCAATGCCTAACGTAAATGAATTTTTTTTTGATAAGGTTGTTAATACCAATATAGAAAAAAAAATAATATGCTAATGCTTTAAATAAAAAAGGTAACTTTTCAAAAAATAGTAACAGTAACAATAAATACTGGAAAGCATAATGTACATACTTAATAAATCAAAAATGCGACGCCATTCTAATTTGAACATTCACAATTTAATTGAAAAATCATGCATTTCTGTATGGACGATAAAATAATCTAGCATGTAATTACTGAAATTAGTACGAAATAATTTAAGTGCAGATGACAAATGCAAAAATGTGATACATCTTGGACTGTAGGAAACTCTATCCATCAGCTTATCACCAAAATGACTGCTGCCTCTTATTCCGAATACTTCCGAAAATTCATTAAAGTATTATTCTGGAAAATAAGAATTAACTTCCAATTAATAGATTACGATTGAGTTTCAAATCTTCGGTAAGTGCACCAGCAGACAACAAAGTGCATGACATCTACGTAGATCATATCTTTAACCGCCATTCTCTTATCAGAAGAGATAAACACGTCTACCTAACATATCTATATGCTGGAAAACGCGGAACTATATTGTACTCATGTAGGTGTTTCCTAATTTATCCAAAATCAGATTGGACGATAGTGTAAGTTCTCTACACAAAGTAATCTACGATGGCCAAAGATAAACACATAATCTATTGCATTACACGACTCTATCTACCACAATACAGATAATAAGACTATCAACCCCATTCAAGCAGATAGATGGTCTAATCTAATCCATGAATGCGAGGGATAACATATCTAAAACTACTGGAAAGATACCGTGCCATGCCGTCTGGTCTCCATATACAAACTGCAGTTTTGATTAAGATAATCTAAAATGTTTAAATTTTGATAAAAACCATAATATTTTGAATTACGCGTATGTATATGAGTTGGCGGCTCTAGTTTATCTATACCACCTGCGTAGATCTTTTTTATTTTGGAAAATCTGGAATTGATACACTTATTTTTTTAGTTTAATCTCATCAAGGATATATCAACACCAAATTGAAATGATGCAATGGCGATTAGATCAAGATTTTTGTTACTAATCTTCTCAATTTAAATGACTATATTACTCTAGCGATTTCTACAAAACAGTAGCAAGTATATAATTCATCATGGTCACTGCCTTATATAATCTAATACTTACATTGTGTAGCTTGTAATAGAGCCCACAAGCATTGCACACTGGTTCTCCTTGGTTATTTCGACGCCATAATGTCGTAGTGTTGGTATTGCAATTAGCACACTGTACTCCACTTCGCCGGTTTCCAGTCTGGAAATCATGTTGTTTAAAATGATGCTTTTTATTTTGACTATTAGATTCACAGCTAAATTCTCACTCCAACAGTTGAAATACACAGATAACGTGTTTGCTTTTCTTTTCGAAGCACATCACGAGATGTAATACATTGAAAATCCGGTACATAAACTAATATATAACCCTTACACTCATAGACCCAGAAAAATTTTTTATTATCATGTTTTATTTGAATCCAGTTTTATAAAGGTGTCAAGTCAGAATGATAGATAAGCAAAGCAGCACTTAGGGAGGGTAAAATAATAAAGATTTTATTCAGACATTTAAATCAAATCAACAAAGTTTCAATCACGATATTTTCTAGAATTTAAACAAAAATTATACATAAAGTTTCAAACACTTAAAAGAAACAATTCAAAGCATATTAATTGGTTAAGGTTACTCGTCGCTGAAATTAGTTTAGTTTATTTAAAAAACAGTTAGCAAACAATTACAGGGCAGGATTTAAAATGTCGATACTATAACACCCAGAGTGTTCCTGGATTTTCTCTCCTAACCATGTGCACAGTGATAGACAAAAGGTCGGAACCGTGTAGGAATTCTTTTTATTTATTAATATAAGTTAATTTTCACTTTGCCCCTTGTTCATGCTTAAAAAATTATGTTAATGACATGCACTCTAGTAAAAAGTTGTAAAATAAAATGGTCCTTGTTTTTTAACTTTCGAACCTCTTCGCGCACACCCCAAGCTTATTTCCTTTTCTTATAAGAAGAAGGCTATTTTATTGAAATTGAAGATAAGGCATCCATGCCGTAGTGGCCGTTATATTATGTTGCATAGCAAAAAGAGAGATATTATTTCCTTGCCGTCATCACATGTACGACCTAGTGTAATAGAGTGTTCGAAAATGGGTAATCCCAAATGGCAGTTAGTCCCAATGCAACAATTTTCAAAAAGAGAATTAGAAAAGAATGCCATGAAGAAAGCAAATTATGAGGATCGGTATGAAAATGTATCTCAGGCTTTTAACGGTATCAAAATTGAAGAAACCCTCAGTTTTTCCCGAAATCTCCTAAAAGAAAAGCAGTTGATACAGTGGTTACTGTGAACCTAATATATTTTTGAGAGAAGCCAAAGGAATTTATTAATTGAAGATGTTCATTTTTGTGTTTGTGGTGAAAGTATACGCGAGGTGTTGGTTTCTAAGTTCATCAATCTTTCAGTGAATGTGCTCTTTGAAAGAATAGGCAGTATGAAGAGATACATGCAAGGGTTTCTTCTAGTGGTCTAAAGAAGTATTTGGGTTATCACTATTTAATGACACACGGAAATTCATCAAAACACGTGTAAAAGCAAATTAAGTGCAAAAAGAAAGAACAAAAATCACAGCATTTCAAGAAGATAAAAAGTAAAAAAAGGAAAAAAGGAAAATTACGAATAATATGGTATATTGTGGGTATATGGTAGGTATTGTTATAGTTATTGTTCCTTTTGTTGGTTGTTTGTTAATTAATGAGGAAAAGAAAAATGAAAAAAGAAAAATTTGTAGATTGCTAACTGTTAAAATTATTATAATATTAGCGTTTTCAAGCAAATAATACGACGAAGCGTAGCGTAACGAAATAAATCAAAGGATTTGTTACTTAAATTTACTTATTTAAATATTTAGATCCAGTTCGGCAAGGGTTAACATGAATTAATTGTAACGGAATTTGACATATTATGAAAACATACCAAAAGCAAAGAGAAAGGAAGGAGTCTGCGTTGACATCAGTCGATGTTTTTGTGGACCCTCTTCTAAGAACCACCCTAATGCGCACAAACAATCATACTATCTCCATAACTGCCAAATTTGCTTTTTCTTCTAGAAAATTTACGAAATAAACTATTATCTTTCTATCTTTTTGAGAAATGACAAAAGAGAGAAATACTTGGTTTTTTAAATTTCTATTGTAACAAAACCCGCTTTTGGTAAAATTTGACTGAAGAATGAGAATGTATTGCCAATAACAGAGTTAAATGTAAATGTTGCCTTTGTTCTAAAAAAAAACAATATTATACGGATTTGTTTCGATTAAAATAATTCAGAAATTTTTTTGTTATATAAAAATTGAACATTAAAAGAGAAGAGAACAGTGTTGAAAATTAGCAATTTCGTAAAAAAATTTAAGAATAAGCATTTTTTCCTTTCCCATTTCCCAAAAACTTGAATGTAATTCGAAAATAGTTTCAAATTTGACAATTAAGATTAGTGATTGCCTATATGCATTTGATTTGGCATCATTTTTTCAAGTACAAACAAATGACAAACTCAAGATTTACTAAAATTGATTAATAAAAAAAATTGTCATATGAAGCGCACTTTTGTGGGACATTGTATATATATCGTATCTAAATAACATTCGATTTTGACAGTGATGTATCATGTTATACGCATAAGTAAGAATACCGTATGAAAATAATTTCCGTTACATTCCCACAGAGCACAAAGTGTACTGTAGGCTGATGTTTCGTAATGTTTGCTTAGAAATTTCGATGTAAAACCCCGAAAGACTACTTTGTATAAAAAGTTACTTTCATATAACACGAACGTTATATTTTTGTAAAAATGTGGATGAGTCCCTTATCGCACTAAGTCAATACTGGCGACCCATTTTTTCGATTCTCAAATAAATGTAAATAGATATGAGTTGAGTCTATCGTATGGTTTCCCTGGCACCGTGTTTTACGTGTAGATTACGTCATGTACCATGTAATATTTCTTATATCGTATATGATAAAATGTCATCCGTTTTATATAAAACAATATGTCAAATAGAGCTACCTAATTCATGCAATAAAATACTAAAACAACGATCTGCATCACGGTTCCTTTGAAATATTTCACTACTTATCTAATCTTATATCTATGTATATATATATATATATATATACGTGCACGTATATAATATATTGCTAGCGTTTATTTATAAAAATACTCTGAAAATCTATATTAAGGTGGATTTATTAAATCTGTCTCGTATTTTCCTAGTATTTAATCAAGTTGCTAGGTGATAAGGACCTAGCATGTTTTACAAGTGCACAGAACCTTATTTTCATCGCTCATCATCAGTTACTTTGCGTAAAAAATTAACGGTTTACCGTGTGAGATTGAAACTTACGTAAATAGTATCAAAATTACACAGTACTCGTCATCATGTATCACAAAAAAAAATGGTTTGGTAACAATTTTTGTAACGAGATTGTTTACGAAATAAATCATTTACTTGTTCTTAATGACAAAAAACAGATATGCGGGACACATACCTGTGTTTCATGTGTTCATATTTCATACTTTTTGAATTTTCGCAAAAGTTTTATCTTCTTGTCTTACGTACTTGTATCAAATTTATGTTGGGTGCGTCCAAAGACTTTGCGATAAATAAATTTATTTACTGATGTCATGAACAAATTTAACTGTTTGATATAAATTTTAACGAACTCTATCATTGCATGTCGGCCAAATTGTTTCATATGTCGCAAATATATGTACATCCAGAATTTATTTCACAAAATGTAAATCAAATAATTTGTTCCAATAATGAAAGAACTTTTGTGATGTTAGTTGATATATTTAACTTAATTAATTCGTTAATTCATAATCCACGGGTAACAGATGGTGACTATGTAGGACATTCAGTTATTCTACAAATTAAGAACCACTACTCAAATTGCTTCCCAGATTTTGTTTTTCAAAGAAGCAGAAGTAATGGCAAAAATTGTCATATTTAATTGTAAAAAATGGTCCTTATGATCAAATGGCGTTCCAATTATTATCTTCAGCACCTATATTTGGTCATGCAAAGAAAAACTGGAGATACATTCTGGAATATGACGTCTCGGTTCTTTCTGCCCATCATTAACTTTCATATTTCTTATTATCACCATATGGGATTTTGATAATTTTAATGAAAATCAACTGGAGTACAAATAGTAAATTAAAGGTATCTTTTTGTAACAATAAATCAAAATAAAAATTACAGTAATAATAATAATAGAAAACAAAACAATAATCATTTTCATGAATACACAATTACGCACGCTTTCCGACATTTCGAACTGCCCTTTCTATGGTTCTTCTAGGAACTATACGGAAGGTATTTTGGAGTTTGCTTAACTGTAACCCTACTTCGAAGTTCTTCAATGGTTTGTGGGACATTAACATTATAAGTATTATTTTAAACAAACGCCCATAAAAAGCAATCCAGAGCACTTAAATCAAGAGATTTCGCCCGCCATTCAATAACATCTCTAAAGATCTAGAAAAAGAGGACGATGAGGCTATTATCATTCTGGATACAATTTATTGTATTTGTTATTATTGTATTTCGGACTGATAAACCAAAAATATTCAACATTTCTCTTCGTTGATGTACGGAATTTCACTATTACTAATGAACGATATTTGAAACGTTTGATAGTTTGAAATTTCATGGCAACCTGATTTAATTTTAAAGTGTATTCTTGCGCATTATCAAAAACTTTTGCCACATGTTCTACTGCATCGATCGTTATATGACAGAGTATACATAGGAAAATTCTGAAAACTTGGCAGTATACTAAAGACAACATATACTATTAAACTAAAATATTTTTAATAATGTAACAGTCCCGGTTATACCGGAAATAGCTATCGACTTTGTTATTTTTAATGGTACACCATGTACATAATCAAATTTTTGAATTCCTAATTCAATTTTAAAGTTTATTTGATATAACAACTATGAATTATGAATGTATAGTCTGTCATATATCGATCAATGTAGTTCCCGGCGAGACACCTGTATATTAATTAACTTAATAGAGGCAAAGGTTATCTAGCGTTTCAGGATTGGTAGCGGGACCATACCTCTTCTGACGACTGTTTGCAAATTCAAACGAAATTAAAAAGAGATAACAATGAAAAAGGACAGTACATTTTGACAGAGAAGTGATAACATGTATTGAGGCAGCAGTACTTACTGTTGGAGGTTTCTTGTTGGCCCGAATCGGTGGTCTGTTAGTGCCATTAATTTTATTGTACAAACCGCAAGCGTTACAGAGGTAATGTCCCGTGCCGTCCCTTCTCCATAATGGAGTGACACTGGCTGCACAATTTACACATTCTTTGATATCTACCTCTGACATCGTCGTCGTCTCGTAGCCGTCTTCCTGCCAACTCGTTCCTGGGTACGGGAAGCTAAGGGTGCTGTCAGCCTGGATGTTTAAGGTATTTGTCGCGGGGAAGTATTGACAATTCGCATTCGATTGGTTCCATTGCGCCGAATTTGTCGGTATTGCGTAATAGGTATCGCCACCTACGACTGTCACTTGATTGTTAGGAGATTGCGAATTCGTTAGTTCATAACTTCCCTGAAAAAGGAATGCAAGAAATAAAAATTGCCTAACAATAGAACAATGGCCCCTACAAAAATTATAACAATTATCTATCATTTTATTTTATTTATGCCAAAGTAGTGGTCCTAAGGTTGATCCTTGTTACACTCCAGAAATTAACATTTTATAATTGTATTTGCCAAAAACAATATTTTAGTTACAGAAATAAATGCTTGCAGAATTTTAATCCATTTGAAACAAGTAATACGCAGACATTTTTACCCATCGATACATACGAACTTCGTACCAGGTAAGCGAGTTCGTGCGGTTTTTGTATACATCAGATTGCTATGATTATTTTTTAAGTTGCTGATCGATAGCACATGTTTGTTACCTATCATCTACTTCAGCTTTATTTCTTCCTGCATTCAATACATAGGCTCTCGGTGACAATTGTTTCATATTTTAACATAATTTAAAAGCTTTAATTCAAGGTTGAGTACAAAATTGCCGTCAAAGCTGCAGCAGCGGCGCGGAAATTATCTACCGCATTCTGGGATGAAGCTGTAAGTAATCGAACAGCAGAGAAGTGGTTCAAGAAATTTTCTTCGGAAGATTTCAGATCATTAACAACGAGGATATTCAACAGATTGTGGAGGCAAATTCCAGTATAACGTGCTTAGAAATTGCAGAAAGTTTCAATGTGAGTGATGAAACCATTGTTTTACATTTTTACATGCTAGGAAAGACGTGGAAGTTAAGCAAATTCTAAACGTTCGTATTATCAATACCATACACTCTCAATGTTTCTTTGCTCGCAAAAAAGATTTTATTGTGTGTTTGATGGATAGCAGCCGGAAACGGGTCAAACCATGTGTTAACTTGTATTGTGGACAACTTTACTGAGTACCAAAAGGTCACTAACGGTGATGTTAATTACCTCGACGACTAATAGTGTACTATTGCTTCTTAATAAAAAAATTAAAATGTTGCTATCAAAAACCGCACAAACTTATTTGGTTACCTGATATGCGAGAAGAAGATACCTACAAAAAAAAAATTCCGATCATGGCAAAGTAATGGAAAATCACTAGTATGTATGAAAAGAAAAAGTCCAAAAGGAGATTATGATTATAATATCCCAGCCAAGAAAACCTATCCAGGAGGCAAAAATGGGAACGAGTGAAAAAATGGTACCATATGTGTATTTGCAAAAATGTTTGAAGTTCTTTGTGGTAACCTTTTATACACTTACCGATACAGATTGGTACATTCTGGTGGAAGCTAACGTCGGATCGTTGTATAAAACTTCGTTTGGCGGGCTTTCTCCTATACTCCGACTACCTTTCGTATATGTGGAGAACTGCTGTTGATATTGCGTTTGTTGTAAATATTGCGTCGCATCAGCCGGTACCTGATGATTAAACTGAGAAGAGGGAACGCTTTCCAAATTGGTATATTCAGCGCTCTTGATATCCTCCTGATTTTCAAACTGGGGTGCGGTTATCTGTATATGAGGAACTTGATTCAAGTCAACAGATGCCGTGGTGAAGATCACCTGGCCTTCAGCATTTTGGTACGCCTGTCCTGTGATCTCTTCTGCGTATTGTTCGTACGTCTGTTCGTCTTCTCGTTGAATCTGTTCCTCATATTGTTGTTGTTCTTGTGATGTGGCGTTTAAGCTACTTTCTGGAATTAAAGGGATACGGTTGTCGAGAAAATCTAATTTTGGGAATGACTGCGATGTTTCAGTAATGTTTAACTTAATTTAACTTAAACGGAATTAACTGTAGTAACTACGATATCACGAATGATGTTTAGCAAGAAGATTTATATAACGTATACCTGTATTCTATGAATACAACAATACGGAGTGATCTTCAAAGTTTAGCACCAATAAAAAGTCAATATATTTACAATTCAAAAAACAGTGGTACAGCCTTTAAATGTTTATGGAAAAGATCTTTACAGAAGAATTACAGCGTAGATATATTTATTTAAATATGTAAGTTATAAAAATCAGTCATCAACAAGCATTTATTCAATCAGAATTTCAGAAATCAGAAAGATTATTGTAGTTGTTCGTACCTATTATGTAATGTAAAATAAATGCTCCACATCGCCAGTTTATTTAATATGTACCAACTTCCTTATTTCTCTATCTTTATTTTTTATTATTATTATTAAAAATTGGTAGGCATTGCAAATTATACTACTGTATACGAGGATAGATAATTGTGCTTGGATTGAGAGATACCTCTGAAATTTTCAGTCATGTTGGTCACTCAATTGTTGTTCAACGATCGTTTGTATAAGTGGATGTTTGTGTTCCTGTAAAAATGGAAAACAAATTCAAGACGAAGTGGACGCTGTCTACTTGGCTCTGCACCATCCTTCGCCACAGTGAAATCTTAGGCAGCTGCATCTGAACCTAGCGATGAGCGTTGGGGACGCCCAAAAACTGCAACCACTATCGATAAAAGTGCACCAAGTGCCGTCGAATTAAGTTAAAGAGATAGCAGATGCTGTAGGTATCTCAACGTGTGTGTTTATATATTGGTTGAAGGTTTGGGCATGAAAAGCTAACCACGTGTTAAGTGCACTCAGTACCTAAAACGCATTCCAAAGAACATTGTTTTTTTGGGTTAATTTTGGAGTTGTGTTAATCAACCATCTTGAAAAAGGAGAAACAATAACGCATAATTGCTTGGCGAGCTGAGGGCAGAAATTGCCAAAAAACGACTACATTTCAAGAAAAGGACACTTCAGTTGTCGGCATGGCAAAAATTCACAAATCGGGGTTCGAATTGATAGAGCACCCGTTCTATTCGCCAGATGTAGCCTCCAGTAACCTTTTCCTGTCTCGAAAGATAAACATTTTCATCGAAGATGGAGGCCATCACATTCACAAACACCTTTTTTACAGAACAAGGTATCGACTACTATTTGGTCAGATTAAGAAGATGAGAACATCGCTAGGAAAAGTAAATAGGCTTGCAAGGAGATTATGTTGAATAAAACTTAATTTTACAAAAAAAAAATTATTTCTGTGTTGAACTGACACTTTTCATACTACCCTCGTATACATAGGGTGCCCTACATCCCGAAAACGGGCATCTAATAAAATTGCCACTATTCTTGTAAACCCACAAAGTTTCATTTATCTCAGTAAGTGTATTTCCTTAAAAGTTATGTCTGTAGATAATTGTCGTGCAAAGTTCCAACATTTTTACTTTCTATTGGTTTAAAAAGTAAGTGCATTTTGCCAAACCGTTGACACAGTCTGTAGGGGACACATTCTATAGATTTTTAATACATATCTGAGAATTTGTTGTAAAACGCGTTCGTCAATTTTCATGGAAAGAAATGAAAGAAAATAGATCTAGCAAGGCAAACTAAATAACCACGGTTAAATTTTGGTTTAATTGTCGATTTTGAATTTCAGAAAAACCTTTTAATGACAATGTTGTTTGTAATACGCACTACTATTTGAATACGGTTCATCATCTCTACCATGAATTTTACGTACCAGATCAACAATAATTGTTAGCTTACCTGGACTCCCATTCACCGGCGTCGAGGATTTGACCACTTCCTCCGACACCACTTCGATTTTCGGCTCCTCGACGATGGTCCCAGCCGTTGTTATAATTTGCCGCGATCTAATTACACTTACTCCGGGATTGTGATTCTCCTGCGAATTATCGATGATCGTTTCTTCCTGCTTGACTTCGTTTTGCTCGAGAGGCGATTCGTTGTCTTTCTGTTCCATCTGCAAATAGAAAGCGAACTGAACGTAAATACGTATCACGGTAGAGCCATCATACGATACCGCAGGCCGGCGTCACACTTACAAACATTTGCCTAAAAATTTTTAATCTTATCGATATGATGACTGGAACCGTGTGCACACAAGAAATTGGAGATTACAGGAATCCTTCTTTCTAACCAAAATTATAATGAGAAATGATACTGTACGTAGGTATTTGGTACAAGTATCTCGTAGAGAATGATTCTTATGCTGGCGCCTCTTTTTTACATAATAGCAGGGAAAAAATTCGAGTCGTTAAAATATTGACAAAGGAGAGGAAACAAATATTTAATAATAGGTCATTTCGCCCTCGTTTTTTTTTTCTATACGTAAGCGTCAACTGTGTACATGAGCACGATGCTTTACTTTTGTACAAGTTCACGACTTCGTGGTCTACATCGAGTAAAATGTTAAAAAACTTATCTATATTCTGATGCGGTTGTTTGAACAATACGCGCGCCAGCGCCTTGGATTTACTAATGTAGATCAAATGGTTCGTCAACGTGAATTTTACCTCTCGTACAGGGTGACCTATTCATGTGGCGAATTATGTATGAAGAAAGATGACGTCATGCCGGTAGGTGTGAGTTTTGAAATCGGAAGGTGATATGTTTGAACTATGTTTCCTTTATCCGTAGATGTTCGCAATATTTCTCTTTCTGCTTGGTTAAGGCTCGTGGTATTTATATTATTAGTCAAAACAAGAAACTGTATACCTATTCATTTTAAACATTTGTAAAAAACTAATGTAAAATTATTTTGCTTCGTTTGCTTTGTTCCAAATTGGTTCTAAATATTCACTATTAATAACATTTCTATGCATTCGAGGGTTACTTTTCAAGATTATACAAAAAACAAACGAAAGGATTTTTTTTTATAAAAATCGTTTTATTATTTTCCAAGATACACACTTTCGCGTGCATTCGAAACATTTTCGAAACGTTTCTTCCACTCTTAAAGTGATACCTCCAGAACATGGTTTCTGAAGGCTTCGAACGAGTTCTTGAGGTAATAAAAGTTGCTGTCCACAAATCAATACGGAGAATGAGGCATTAACTCGATGTTTCCTCGTTCAAGTAATTTATTGTTTGACATGCTGTGCAAGAGCTAATATTGTCATGATGGGATGCGGCGTTGTCGATTGTTTTTTTCTTGATATCATCAATGGTTTCTAACAAACAAACTGTTGTAAAGCATTGTATGCAAATGCGACATGTCCAGGACAACAAAAGGAACAAGCAATCATTTTCTTGGAAGTACTTCATGAATGAACAATCTTTGTTGGATTCGATTCAACTAGGAACATAAACAGTTGATATATCGGAATTTCGTCACCTCTTATGATGTTGTGTACAGATTCTGTTCCTCCTTCTGTTTTTGAGAACTTATACCGCTTTTTGTGCGTGAATCAAATTATACGGAATTCATCTTTTTCGCACCTAAATGTTCATACAAAATTACACTACAGTCTTCGATGTTTCTAAGAGTATCTCTCGATGTCTTTTTAGAACAGAAGGTTTTGATCAATCTTTACGAAATTTATCACTGACGGATGTACGATTACGGCGAAATTCTACAAACTAGTTGTCTTTTCTTTCATTGTTGTTGTGTTGCGCCTTCACTAAAATAGTAAGAATCATCCAACAAAAACCTTGGTGAAATTTCCATTTTTCTATGACTGCTAAATTAGATCACGTAAATTCGTGAGAATATCCATGTAATCTAAGAGTTGCTCAAGGATCGGTGCTGGGATCGTTATTATTTTTGTTAACAATAAATAATCTTCCGGGATGTTTTAACTGTGGACATCCAATTCTATTTGCAGACGATGTGACTGTTATTGTTACAGGCGAAAATTCTAAGGATCTTTATCTAAAAATATCACTTAACACACGTGGTAAATGATATGGAAAGCTGATGTGAATTAAATCGGTTAATCTTGAATACCGATAAAACAAAAATAGTAAACTTTCACAAACGTAAACCTGCACTTGATATAGATTTTGTTAAAAGTGCGTCCGTTTTGGGGGTCGTGATGGATGATGGATTGTCATGGAATGATCAAGTAGAGAATGTTAGTAATAAACTAAATAAAGCATATTACGTAATTTTACTCTCTACGACAAACCAATTTGGTGGAAATTGGGAAAATGGGAGGATTTTTATAGCACAAAAGCGAATTGTACGACTTATTTTTTATATACTGAATTTTCTTATAAACCTGCCGTCTTCAAACAAAAACAGTTGGAATCTTTCAATCAATATAAATCACAATTATGCTACAGGATGTAATCGTTTCCAAACCCGACGCGTCTGTTTTTTTTTTCCACGAATACATGAAATATTCGCGGAAAAAACATCGATTGTGAAAAAACAGATGAAGCAGTATTTATTGAACAAAGTGTACTACTCCATCAATGAACACTTCAAATCTCGTTTTTCTTTTTTTTTATATTTTATTTTATACATATTTGTGACTATATTATATTATAATTGATTTTATTCTATCTGTTTTACTATATTATCTATATTTACATTTATAAATGTGTTAACACATTGTATCAGGTTTTGCTGACTTATATAATTTAATTTGACTAACGTACGACACACAGAGAGCCAAACTAAAAAGTATTATTTATTCATTCTAACTGCTACCAAACTCTCGTAAACAACGAACGAAAAGAGCCCAAATATTAAGTCAAACTCGATTTATCTATTTAATATGATATATCCTTTTTACAAGAGTCAAACACTACTCGTAGCTCTAAATACGTCCAAATTTGATTCTACAGCGAGATACACGTTTCAAAATTGTCGATTCTTATCACCCTACTTATATTTCGGCAATGGAAAACGATTTCACAATATCTCGTTTGATCCTATGATTGTCAATCACATGCCCAATATCTCTCGTAATTGGGATGATACACTAAATAAAGGATATGTGCAATGTATATATTCATATTGTTTCGTATATTTTCATGCATGCACAAATAAGATTACAGTCATATTTTTATATCGTTTCAGCTGTAGTATTCCTCATTTATTTTTGTAATTCTACTATAGTAAATTATAAAATAGTTTTTTGAAGTTGAATATATTTGTTTCTCTTCTATCTCAGTTTTAGATTAAACTGCTTTTAATGTGCGGTTATATAATTTCTCTGTACTTCCCGTAATTGTAATAGATTTTATACCTACACGCGTCATCAGTAGATTTGAATGTTTGATTAACAACTGAGCAGAAAAAATATTGGAAACATACTTTATCAAGAGAAAAATACAATGCAAAATCAACCTCACATTAATCCTATACTTATGAGGTCACTAATGCAAGGATAGCGCCTCAGACATATCCTTAAAGAATTATGGATGCCAAGTCACATAGTTTGTATGTGTTTTCATGAGACTACTTTTTTTATTGATATGTTCACTGTAATAATCATCTTTTGTTCTTTCATGTGATTTTTTTTTTCATATTTGAAATTTGCGAATTCCAGATGTTATAGAGCTTCTTGCATTTCTTGAACATTTCAACTTAACTAACTTGACGAGTCTGTGATTTTCGTGATTCAGTTCTCGCTCTTCTATAACTGGCGCTTGGTATTGTGTAGTAATTCGTTCAATGTACTTAACGACGTATTTCGTGTAGATATTTGTTCTTTCTTAAAGGAGTTTTAATTGAACTATGTTAAATTTTGAAAGTGCTATAAATTATTCCAAGGAATAAAGTTTAGTTTTCGAAAGTATATTGCCTGCCGTCAAAATAATACCTTATAAATTAACGAATGAAGAGCACGATTATTAAAATGAGAAGAACAGTATCTAAAAGCGAAAACCAAATGTAGCGAAAAGGGATAGAAGTATCGAAATGCTTCAAAAAGTTGTGACAGTTAAATAAATACAAATAATGAATTTTATCAAAAGTGGTGGCTGCGCTGAATAACGAAAGCTTCGTCCTTGTTTTGATTTAGCTTCAAGTTCAGTTCGAATTCAATTATACGCAATATTGCGGGTAGCACAATTATAAAATTAAAAACTGTTTGGATGTCATTTATATTGGAATTAAAAAATTTAATATTGAATCAATACAAAGTTTCCAATTAGCAAAAAATCAATCAGTTTTATTATTCCTAATTTGGATTAAAGTTTGAATCTGGTAAAGAGTAGTGTTTAAATCTCGAAAATTTTTTAATGTTAAACGATAAACTAAAATGTACATTCCATTTAAATTAAAAATGATTAGGTAATTAAAATAATTTTATAACATTTCAGCGGCTTATTTTCCAGGAATAATTTTAAATGGTTTCAAAAAAATAATTTAATTAACATTTTGGATGTTTTCGATGACAGGTCTGTAATTTAATAATCATTATACTTATTTTTCTGCAATATTTTTACCTTTGTTGTATTTTTTATAGTTTTGTGCAATAACTTTTTCAACCCCTAAATGTTCTAAAAGTCGAGGACCACATTTTGCAATTCGAACAAACAATCTCTTAACATGTGGTGACTTGTCATAACCTCAGACGCCTTTAATGTGTAAATTGTGTGTTTGTTCCATGTTTCTGTTACCATCACTCCCTCGCTGTAAAATGTGACGCACAGTTAATTGCTTTTCAATATGTCAATGGTGACTCAGGATTGTATTGGATCTACTACGAAAACTTGATTCTACTGAGACTCGAATGTACAGCATCAAACTCTGCGTAGTCGGTTGTAGGTCCTCTTACCAATGGACCACTTTTTTTGTGTTAAATTGAAATTATGGTTTATGATCAATTCTTAGGTTATATTTGTTTAAACCTTACTTTTTTGGTAATTGTAATAAAACAAATCGAAATTCTTAAAAATAGTTCAACCACTTAAGTAAACATTATTATATCAACATTTTAAGTATTATTTTAACTAAAAAATGAAGCAATTAAACAAAATTTAATAAAGTAAATTTAGTTAAAAAAAAGTATATGTATTTAGTGAAACTTTATATTAAAATGAATCGTATTTGTATCTGTAAAAATTTAAGTAATCAGTCATTTACCGCTACATTACGTGTGCCGAGTCACTTACTTTATAGCGGACAAATTTTGATTTTTGTAAAGTTTAGCACAAGATAATTTGGAAAACAATTGCTTGTCCAAAAGAACTACAAAAATATTTATTGATTAAAACTTAAACCATTTTTTCTCCATCCCCAAAAAATACTAAATTGTGCTATTACATTTTATAATCTAAAAAAGACATGGACAAATATTGTTATATGAAATTGCCCAGAATTTCTCAGGAAAAAAATGTAAGATATGATAGAAAAACAAACAATTTCGCCAATTTCCTAAATAAATTAAATACAAGCAAACAACCACCTTAAAAGTGAAGCAAGCAATTTATATGCGAAGCGTAAGTTATATTTCTACACTAAAAGCTAACAAGATGGCGGACAGGATGATTCCACAAAATAATGTTAATGTTATTCATATGTTGCGAAAAGCTAATGGGTGTGGCATCATCCCAAACTCCACTTATAGAATGATAATTCTTCAATGTGAAGCAAATTGTTGCAATTACATAAATTATATATTTAGAACGTTCTTTGCTATTACATTTTATAATCTAAAGAAAACATGGGCAAATATTGTTATATGAAATTGCCGAGAATTTTCCCGAGAAAAAATGTAAGATGTGCTAAAAAAACAAACAGTTTCACCAATTTCCTAAATAAATTAAATACAAGCAAACAACCACCTTAAAAGTGAAGCAAGCAATTTATATGCGAAGCGTAAGTTATATTTCTACACTAAAAGCTAACAAGATGGCGGACAGGATGATTCCACAAAATAATGTTAATGTTATTCATATGTTGCGAAAAGCTAATGGGTGTGGCATCATCCCAAACTCCACTTATAGAATGATAATTCTTCAATGTGAAGCAAATTGTTGCAATTACATAAATTATATATTTAGAACGTTCTTTGCTATTACATTTTATAATCTAAAGAAAACATGGGCAAATATTGTTATATGAAATTGCCGAGAATTTTCCCGAGAAAAAATGTAAGATGTGCTAAAAAAACAAACAGTTTCACCAATTTCCTAAATAAATTAAATACAAGCAAACAACCACCTTAAAAGAGCAATTATACAATATTTTCTTTTTAATATTCTTACAACTTGACGAAAAAGAAAACAAAAGGAGGAAACAATTAGAAAAATGTTTATTGATTATAGCTTAAACCACTTTTTCTCCGTCCCCAAACGATATTAAATTGTGGTATTCTAAAATTAAACAAATTTTTTACACAAATTCCAGTAATATTAAAACAACGAATCCGATTTAACTTATGCAGCCCTAAATTTTAATACTTTTTATATGTTGCAATAGGCTGTGGCAGGACTTTAATAGCCATGACATCATCCCAAACTTCGCTTATCGCTTGATAGTTCGTCAACGTGAAGTAAATTGTTGCAAATACATACATAATATATCCAGAACGTTTTTTGCTATCAAATTTTACAATCTAAATAAGGCGTAGACAAATTTTATTACATGAAATTGCCGCGAATTTTCCCGAGAAAAAATGTAAGATGTGCTAAAAAAACAAACAGTTTCGCCAATTTCCTAAATAAATTAAACACAAGCAAATAACTACCTTAAAAAAGCAATTATACAATACTTCTTTTAAAAATATTGAACTTGCCAAAAAGAAAATTATTCCTTAAGTCGCGTTAAAAGCATGATTCTAATGAATTAAAACAATGTATTATAATTATTACCTTGCATAGGAATAATTCAAAATCAAATAACTTATATTTGACGTAATAAGCCATCTCACTTGACTAGAAGCTGTCACAAATTGCGGATATTGCGGAACGATTTGTCTTCTAAATTTAATTACAAAACTGTAATTTCATGGAATTTATTCAACCCCTCCCGGTCAAGACACCTATTTGAAGAGAGTAGTAGGGGAACGATGCCGCTAAAGCTGCAAACCTAATAAGACGTACCTGCGCAAGATGCAAAAAATTTTGCACATCTACAGACAAAGTCAAGAGATTTTGTGCCCTTTCTATAATTTTCTTCTTCCTTAAGTATTGAACTCATTATTATTTTATGAACTAATAAATGAAAATGAAGTTAGTTAATTAACAATTACAAGCATTTGTAAGTAAGCAATGGAAACCGTTTGCAGAGTGGGGTTGTAATTTGGTTTCAAAATTTCTTGCTATCAAAAATCTTCCATTTGAATAAAGCTACTCCTATATATGTAATAAAATATATAACAAAGAACACACAGAATACCTGAACTTTTTTAGAGGAATGCATTGATTACATTATTAACCTTTTACCGATTGAAATATGAATAATGAAACTGTCGTTCAAGTAGTATTTTAACAAATAATACTTTTGCTGAACGCTTTTGATTTAAAACTATTTGATTTTTGTAAAGCTTAGCACAATATAATTTGAAAGGAAAATACTTCTCCAAAAGAATTAGAAAAATCCCCCAAAAATATTAAATTGTGGAATTTTTAAATCGAACTTTTTTTTTTGCCAAAATTAAAGCAATTTAGATTCGAAGCGTACACACTAAAAGCTAACGCTCGAACCAAGATGGCGGACAGGATGAATCGACGAAATACAAATTTTTCGATTATCGATGAGGAGCGAATTTTCAGCATGGTAAATTTTCGGAAAAACTTAAAATTCGACGACTAATTGGCAAAAAAGGTACAATATAATGTTTCATGATCATATAAGGCATGCATAAACAAATCTTGGGTATTATCAGTATAATCTACACAGATATGTTAACATATCGCTAAAGTTAAATAAAGTGCTTATGTGATATAAATTTAGTTATACTAAAGAGATTACCAGGTGTAAGTGTTCAACGCCTGTTGAAAAAATCTCAGTTAAAAAGGGCTATTTTCGAATCGAAAATATCGAAAACACGATGTTTGTGCGAAAAATGGATGCCGCGTCGGTAACAGAATCCGCAAATAATCCGTCCAAAATAGGATAAAACCACCTACCTAGGATGACGAAAAAGTGAATTTTCCGAAATCAGAAGGTATTTACACACTCACTACCGCTTGAACACTTTAATAATCGAATTGAACGTCCTCTGGCAAAACGTGCAAACGTTTTGAAGCAAAATTCACAAATGAAAGTATATGTAATGAGTCGATATGTATAATAGGGTGTGATGTTTGATCAAGTGACGTATCAGATTGAGCCGCCATCTTGTGAAGATTATCATACGGGAAATTAGCGTTTTGGTATAAATTCGAAAAATCTTATGTTTTAACACTGCTTTTCTTCGTGTATTCGTTACGTAAGAGGTTCTTTCGTCCTTTTATGATTCACAACGATGATCCAGGTGGGAGATAAATAAATATGATGATAGGCCTATCAGAATAGATTAGATACATATGCAGCGTTAACTATTCAGATATAAAAATATGGATACGAGAAGCAAATTATTTAGTAGCCCCTTCTGAACACGTTTCAGAAGTAATTGTACCGAATTTAAAAGGAAAATCAATCGCCACCTCATATTAACTAAGAGAAGGTCTCTAAATATGACTTTGTTAATTAACAAAGAATATCGAACTAAGATCAATATCTTATCTTGGTGTAATTATAATGACGACACCTTGTAAAAGATAAAATTAATTAACGTTTTTAAAATTCTAAAAATTCTTGGTAAATTATTAATGCATTGGTGATTTTGTCTTTACATCTGTAAGTACTGTTATTTATGATCGATTAAATCAGCATATAATAACATTTATATTATTGTTCCCAAATATATCTGAAAATTGGAATTTTTCTTGCTTTATTTAATCGTCATATTCGTTTGAGAGTACAGAGTGGGGTACGATACATTCGTCCAATCGTGGCGTGGAAATGCGTTAGGAAAAGCGGTACACAGTCAGCTGATACTTAAATGTAAAATATCAGAGGCGTAGATGCATCGAACGAATAGCAATATCGCAAAAACATTAAGCAAAGATAAGTAATGTCTAAGGCTTATATTTCATGTTAGAAGTGATTTATTAACATTAATTACTAAAACATGCGTTTACTTGTTAGAACACTTTTAAATATAGAAAAGCTTCTTTCCACATCACAACTTGTGAGAGAATCGTAGTGAAAATGGAACCTATAAGCATTGAGGTTACTAACGGTTTCGTTACTTTCATTGCACAACAGTTTTAGTGTTGGCAAATCCGGGATTCGCGAAAAATTGAATCGATTTTTTTACATATAGAAGCACCAAAATCACCAGAAATATTCTTTAATTTGCTTATTATAACAATTTGTTTTTCTTCATTAATAAAATGCAAATTAGTTGTAAAGATGTATGTTTTAGTTTTGGCATTTGGTTGCGCTTTGTGCATCCTCATTTAAATTTTTTATTATATCGGAAGCTTTCTCCAAATTGTCTGCGTAAAATGAAAAGCCTTTTAACTAGGTCTCCCATCTTGTTACAACTGGGGACGGAGGTAAGGAAGGTGGCCATTTGTCTTTGTATAAACCAACTCTTGTAGGTGCTTCCAACAAAACTTTTTTAGTGTGATTAATGAATTCATTAACATTCGGAAACTGCTCTCCAATAAATTCTCCCGTTTCCTTACAACTGCGAAAATTACTTCCGTTATTATATTGGCATTTACCCGTCCTCTTATTTTCTTGGCTATTAAATATGGGTTCGGGCGATCTGTATACAAAACACTAACAATAACGTGAACTATGCTAACGCATCGATAGTTTCGTGTGCGCTCAACCAGTAGTAATTGTCTTCTACATCGGTTTTAATTTGGTTTACAAGTTAAAATATCATAGCCTCCGAAAACGAAATATAGAGAATAAAGCTAAGGATAAAACATGCACAACCGCGCTTTCTGATTACGCATTCGCGACTGACTCGCGTAGAGACAGAGAGAATATGCCTGACTGTATGCTAAATGATAGAGGCGATCGTCGATCCGCAGTATGTTTATAATCCCATGTTCGTATGAATAGATAGAAAAAAAATTGAAGCTCTTAATAAGCCAGCCAATTTTTAGTATTCTGACACTGAGAGTTTTTTCTTGTTCTATGACATTTCTTTCGTGGGTGAGAGACCATCTATTCTATTCGCTTGAAAATTCCAATAAAAATTCCAGTAGTGCTTGTACAAGTACCAGTCAGTAATTTTAAAGACTTGATATTTCCTGAGCTTTATGCTACAATGTGTATTTTTATTTATTGTTGACATGATAGTTAGGAAAGGTAATTTTCAGAATTCAACTGTTATATAATATATATAATACCTCAACAAGGAAATCAACGTAATGATTATATAACAGTTGTGGTTACTACTACAAGATAAGATTCTTTTGTTTACTGAGCTATCTACCATTACAGTTTATATTTACAAGCACGGTTAATATTTATTTTTCACTGCCTTGTGAGATAATCATTGTTATTATTGTTGTTGTGCTTCCCTCATTTGGTTAATTAATATAAAGAATAACCATGTTTTTTATTGCACAAAAGTATTGGAGGGTTCCTTCTATAATCCAATCAACACCTATTCTTGCAAACAACTTCTATATTTATGCGTTAATGCTTCGATTAAATAAATATTATTTTATTGGCCGGAATTCATTTGGTTTTATATACAATTCGTGTACATACATACATTTGCAGTGTACAGTGTTGATCATATATCATAGTGTTAATGATATCAGAATTAGGGTGACCTTGAATTATTGAAAACTCGAAGCATAACATGTTCACGAAAGTAGAAGGAAAATTAATGATAATAATTTCGCATATTCTAAGGTTCATCACAGTTATAGAGGAGTAGCAGAAGCAGAACGGTTCACACGCATAGAATTTAATGTTGATCGTTTGTTTGAATTACGGTGCTTGCAAGAAATATTTTCCTGATTTTCGTTGGAATGTGTATTTAGTGAAGAAATTGAGAACGAATTGTATCCAGACTGAGATTTACTTTTTGATCGTAGCCATTCCTGATTGCCATACTTCTTTCCACTTTTTCGTAAGTGGTGCGATGCAGTTCTCTTTCTTTGTATCCTTTGTTCTGTTCCAAATAGTATATTCGATTACCAATTTTGCTTTCCGTCAATATTGTCTTATCGCAATCAAATAATTCCTTCTCCATCTTATAATCTTACATCTTTCTATTAACAAGGATTTTCTTGTGCGTTTACAATATCTAAATTTAATGTGAAACAAGCAGTACAATTAAGCAAGGATTTTGTTAAAATTTGCTTCAAGTTGATGGTTTTGAAAAATCTATATGATATATATATACGTTTGCGGTATATCATCCTGTGCATTTACTTCTACCATGATATTGTTCAGCGTTGGCAGTTCATTCTTATAAAAGAAGCTATACACTATGCGATCTGCAGCATATTTTTTATTTTCATAACATGTTTTCAATTTGGAATAATGGTTTTGGACGAAACATTTAAATTACTTAAAACAATCCGCAAGTCATATATCAGCACAAATTATGTAGAAATTGGAACAAAAACAAATTCTCTAAGTGGCAAATATTACAAAAATTAAATCTTAAGTGAAGTAAGAATATTCTTATTTACACACTATAAAACTAACTACACAACCTTCCTCCATAGAAATGGAGGAATTTGCTGTGCAAAGAGTGAAGCTCAAATTTAAATTGACACACATCATAGCTCTAGTTCAAACTAAAAGGCACCATAAAGCCCTTTTCAGTCTTGGCAATTCGCGTCAGACTTAAAATTTTCATTTTCGACGTCTTTAGACCTGAAAATAAAACATTCATGCAACCAAAGTAGTGTATGTACCATATGCACTATTTTGGTTCTAAAACGATATATCAACTTGAATATCTCAACAATTAAAAGAAAAATCCAAGTTCTTTTTGACAAGGGAGGAATTGTTTAGTATACATTTCCATTAGGATTGTAACAAATTAGAATCTAAAAGGGTAATCTGAAAAATTTCTAGCCTGACACAGAGGTAAGTATTTTTTTGTCAAGTTCAGTTTTATTTCTCAACATAGGTCCTTCTAAGTCTATATGCTTTTCCCATCAATGCTTCCACCTCTTGGCATTGGCATCTTATTCTGCAAAATAGACTCTTACGAGTGCGACAGCCTCTTCATTCGATGAAAATTTCTATCCTCTGAGCGATACTCTGACGAAAAAGCCATTGGGAGTCAGATTTTGTGATTAAGAAGGGTGTTCTAACAATTCAAACTCCCTTCGCCATGGCGACCATTGCGGTCTGAAACCGTGCGTTGCCTTGATAGAACAAAACTTTCTTTTACTTCAAGTGCGGCCATTTTTCCATAGTTTCAGCTTGTCGCTTGTCACCCTTCGTTGTGCATTATTTCGACTTTGCATTGGCTTCGGGAGTAACGCCACCTTCATTAAACAGCTCAAAACTTCACAATACCACTGTGTTAACAAACTAAAAATGTGCACAAGTTTGCATTGTAAGATAGTAACCGAGTTCTCATTCCAACGTTCTAATCTATTGCAAAATAGTATTTCCTTATTATCTGTAATCTAGATATATCGTTTTGGTAGTTATCTTGTATGTAAACACGTTTGTTAAGGCTCCTTTGTACCACCTGAATAAACTGTGGATTCATTTTTCTCATAAAATAATATGGATTAATGGAATTAATGTTATATATTAGGCAATAATCTATTTGTGATACAACGGAGTTTCGTGCAGTGCTTTGTGAATGTTTTATCCAACATGAATTTGATCATGTCAATACCAAGAAAAAGTAGAGAATAAATTCTTACTAATTTGATTGGCAATATACAATGGATCTAGAAAAACTCACCGCCCACACTTCATAGATACATATAGTATTTTTACGATAGCAGACGAGGCACTATGACGTCATGACAAAGTTGTAAATTTTCTGTTTGTCAAAACGGAAACAAACTATTAAGTTATGCAACTATCAAACAACATTATTATTGATATTCGCTGAGTAAACAGACCCTTAATTCACCAAAATCGCATTTACTCTTATGACGATTATCTTTCAAAAGCTCGATTAGTATATTAATATTACTAGGAGTGGAACGACAACAAAAACCAACAACCAACAATAAATTTAATCGAGATCATTATTGCTTTAAGTATTCACAGTAATTATTAATTCTTCTCTTCCAAAAACAAAATACACTAATAATACTACGAGTAGAAACAACAAAAAACAGTAAGTGTATACAATACACTTGATCGTAATCACTATTGGAATTATTATCGTTAAAAGTATTTACAGGAATTATCAATTTGAGAACTTTTCTTTCGTACTTCACTTGATCAGAATCACGATCGCTTAAGGTATTTGCAGTAATTATTAACTCGGGAACTTCTTCTCTGTCGAAACCAATCTCTCCGTCCCACTACTTTTAAATTTCATTTTCAGTGTGTTTTATACTATTACACCAAATTTCCGAACTAATTTGGATCAATGCTTCTTTCCATAATTGTAAGCATCCTTCCTCCGACCTGCCATATTTACCAATACGATTAGCGTAGTATGTTTGTTGTGCCCTATATTAGTTCAATGGGAATGATATGGAGGAAGACGGAGAACTGTGTGCCCATACATTTCAGCTAGTACGTCTGCCTCGATACTGGTTGCGGTTTGTGCTGTTCAACTAGATGTAGTAGCTGTATTTTCAACGCAGTGCTGTCATAATCAATATTAATGTTGGTAAGCCAATGCTGAATTTCAAGTTTTGTTGATGAAGCTGTCGGTACTTTATTGCGGATTATGCTATGGTAACTAGCGTTATCCACTACAAGGACAGAAGGGTTTCCTAAATGTTAAAGGAGTTGTATTTCGAACCACTTTAAGAAATTTTCACGATTGATATGACCATGGTAATCTAAGTTTTTACACTTGAATGAAAGCTGCTCCTTGTATAAATCCGTCACTATATCCAGCATGAAAGAATATATATCTTTTCCACCAATTGATGCTTTAACAATTTCTTTCGTCAAGAAAAACAAATAGCCGTAGATTCTCGTTTTTGATACGTATATATTGTTGTATGAATGTGATCCGTTTCATTGCAATATGTGGAATCTCCACTAAGGCCCGTTTTGGATTGTCTTTTTTTGTAATGGAAATCTTTATTATTTAATACTTTCCACCGTGACTTTACTATCATAAATATTTTGAGAGTATAAAGAAGGTGATTCTATTTATCAATCCGAAAGAAAGCTGTCAAAACAAATCAGAAAAAATTTGAAGATACTCAGGTTAAAAGTGATTTACAAACTATTCACAGAAATTACATCGGAGTAGTACGAGCAAGTATAAGAGCAATAAGTGTATTGTTTGGACTATCGGTCTACCTGTTTATATTGAAATATTAAAGTACTTAAGATTTTTTATGCGTTATAAATTGTTGTTACCATTTTGTTCCAACTATCGGATACTTTTCTGGCATTTTGTATTTGTTAGTTAATTGCTTTTAATTTGTATCATTAGAGAAAATGTAAATTTTTAATACTAGTGAGATCATATAGAGTAGTATTGACTGCAAAAGTTATGTGCGCATATACACGTGTCGAGAGATGTGATTCTATGTATCAATTAAAACAAATGCTATGATGACGATAGTACTCAACTTATTACTGGTTTCCAAGCGGATGGGTGCATGAAAAATATGAAAACAAGACGTATATGTACTTCGCAACCGTTTAGAAAGGACACTTTACATGATGGATAATTTCGAATAGATATTAAGTGTAGCGAATATGTGATTAGGCTGATTAGATTCGCATACACATCGATTGAATTTTGATACGTATTGGAAGGGAAATATCAATAAGATTATTTGTATGCTAATGTAAGGTGCGTTATACAAACAACGTGTATGTATATCACTTTTATATTAATAACCATAGCAACGCGAAGTTTAGTTAGTGCAGAGCTGTATGAACAATACTAATACGCTTACTTATCTATGTAAAATCAAATCATCGTCGTATACACAATACGTCCTGTGACTAATGCAATCATTTAAATCATCGACGGTTGTTCCTGCAGAAAACCTTTTTTCTTTAAATCAGCTAATCATACAAAGTCAAAAAGTATTATAGATGTTTCTTATATTATGAACAAAAACAATGATAACGTCATAAGTAACAAAAATAAAAGGTAGAGTGTGCAAATGAAATTAAACATAAATCAAGTACTCTTCTAAAATATATTCATTTGAAAAATAATGAATTTATTCCATTGGAAACACCGTACACCAGAAGCAATTTGTTACTATTCTGTTACAGATAAATTTTGAATTGAAGAAAGATACTCAGATTAGAATTTAATATTACATACAGGATGAGAATCTTTCTTTGAAAATATACGATAAACAGACCAAATATGCAACAGGAACCCAAATGTTAGAGTCCCATGCACAATGCAAAAAGTTAGCGTAATTTGTTCTTCATAACTTCCGCAAAGAAACCATTAAATCCATATTTTAGATGCAAAATTTTTGACTTACTTAATTCCACCCAAAGCAAAAATGGAAATATAATTCGGAATCTTGGAAATTTTCGACTCCGGAAACAGTAGAATCAATAAATTTTGCATGCAAAGGTAAGTTGATATATTTGGGGACACACTCCGAAAAATAAGTAAAATTGAAATATTGACAATTGATTTGTATTTTATATGAAAGAGTATACATTTCTACATGTATGAACATAATTTACAACAGTATTCTCTTCTATCCCATCAAATTTATAACGCATTTATATTCTACCGCAGCCTCAGGCAAAATTCCTCTTAATCCCTTTTATAGGGTTATAAACGTAAACTTGAAAATATTGTCGAATATTTCCACAAAGGAATAATGTGAGATTCATAGAACATTTAGTACAACTAACAAAGCAGATATCGTCTTGTATTTAAAATAAAATCGATCTTGATAGTAGTTTAGTTTAAATTTAACTATCGTAATAAACGGGTGGTGCTGGATGGCAGAACGAAAAGAAATTTCCATCGAAACGCGTTCTGCTATTATTACTTTACGTAATGAAGGATACTCAATGGCAGTTATTGTGAAAAAAATTAAAAATATCGAAAAATGGTGTATTTACAACATTAAAACGGGTGGCGGAAACGGGTTCTTTGGCTGATAAGAAACGTTCTGGACGCAAAAAGAAGACAACTGCTGCTGAGGATCAGTTCATGGTTCTTGTTTCAAAAAGAAACAGATTCCTAACGGGTCCGGAAATAACGCAGCAAGTCAATGTTTCAGGAAGAAATCCTATTTCGCATTCGACCGTGACCGAGTAGCTGCCAGAAAATCGCTTTTGAAAGTTCAAAATATAAGAAAAAGATTGCAGTGGGCACAAGAACACAGACACTGGACATTCAAACAGTGGTGCAACGTGCTGTGGACAGCTGAGTCCAAATTTGAAACATTTAGCTCCAAACGGACGACGTTTGTTAGGCGACAGGTTGGTGAAAGAGTTAGTGAACAGTATATTTTACCTACAGTGAAATACGGTGGAGATAACGTAATGGTTTGGGGCTGTTTTGCGGGAGCGGCTGTAGGTGATTTAGTAAGAATACAGGGAATACTTCGTAAAGAGAGCTATCTCAAAATATTACAATAGAATGCTGTACCAAGTGGGGAACGATTACAAGGTCGAAACTTTACGTTTCAAGAGGATAACGACCCTAAGCATTCTTCTCATATATGTAGAAACTATCTAGCATCTCTGGAAGAAGAAGATCGTTTAAAAAGAATGATTTGGCCACCTCAGTCTCCTGACCTGTCGCCTATCGAATTAATATGGGATGAACTGGACAGAAGGATTCGCCAAAAAGGAGTGACTAGTTCACAAGATTTATGGAGAAAGCTTCAGCAAGCATGGACCGAGATCCCAGCAACATTTTTGAAATCTTTAATTCTAAGAATGCCACGAATATGTACCGCAGTAATTAAGTCAAAGGGTGGACATATAGACGAAAAATCCGTATAGACATAATTATAATTAGTACAACAATTTATATTTGAAATATTTTTAGTTTTGTATAGTATACTCAATGTACAGAAGTAAATTAAATTACAAATAATTTTTTGTTTTTTTTTTCGAATTAAAAAAAAAACTATTTTTTAATCGTCCCCAAATATATGAATGGTAGTGCAGCTATATCTATGATACCTTACACTACCTACCATTTTGTTTCTTTACAGTTGCCTCGTGATTAAATGACAACGAGACAAAGCCTACGAAAGAAGGCAGAAAGATAACAACCGAACAATTTATAAAATATTAGTATAAATAGTACAATATATTCCTTTAAGAACATCATAGTCTCATTACGAATGCCCGCAATATTCGGTTTTAATTTTCAATATGCTTGCCTTAAATACAAGATATCGTCAAAATGAATTCTATATATATTTGATTCAAAGAGAATCATTTCTCTTTAAAGCTAGTTTCACTTGATCCAAAAACACCGTAAACTTGTTGCAAAACTTATATATAAGAATACGCTATATTTCTGTTTATAATATCAAATACTTAAATTATAAGAAGAGGCGTATTCTTGGGATAATCTTATGCATATACGAACTTACCTTATAATAATCTTGATTGAAGTAATTATTTTTTTGTGCGTGAACCTAATGGTGTAGCAATAACTTAGTTTTTACTTATTGATTCGGAAATAAAGATTCACCACTAATTTCGTATTAGTATATTTAAAGAAATAAAAACTGTATTAAGCTTTACAAACTTGACATAGTTGACTTAGACGTGGCTTCTTTTTACGTATGAGTATACGGTTACAAATAATGGCACCATATTCAAATAATTTACTAATAAGATCTGATATTACAACACTCCCACTAGGAAATTATTGAATTAACCCCATATTATTTGTACACGAGAAATGTTTAGTATTCGTCAGTCCTTTGGTTAATACGTCTGCTAACATTTTTTCCGTCTATTTAACGTTCATTACACCTTCCTCCACCTTTTCTCGAATAAAATGGTGTCTTAAATCAATGTATTTCGTTCCCCCATCGTTTCACCAATCGGCGTCACAATATCCTTGAAACATCTTCCTTTGAATATTTTATTTTCATATCCTTTGTGGCTTTCAAATACCTTAGAACTTTTAACTGCAGTCCAATGAGCCTTACCAGGGTTGTTATTGAAGCGGCTGAGTAAGCTCACTGCAAAAGTTATATCGGATCTTGTATTTTGAGCTGCATATAAAAGACTCCCTACTGCGAACATTTCGGATAATTTTTGATTTGGATCCAACGGTGTGGAACATGGTTTACAATCTGTCATATTGAATCTTTGCAATATGGTGTCTATGTAATTCTCTTGATTAATCCATAGTTTTCCTTCTTCTCGGTTCCGTGTTATACGGAAATCTAACAAATTTTTTGCTTCTCCGAGGTCTTTCATCTTGAATTTTTCGTTTAATCGGGTTCTCAACTTCCATTTCATTTCGTCATCGTTGGTGAATAATAACAAGTCATCAACATAAACTGCTACAAAAAGCATCTTTGATTCTTTAAGGTTGTAGTAAACGCACGAATCTGTCTTACTACATTTGAGACCTGCTTCTATTAAAACTTTATGTACTTCCAAGCCTGCTTTAAGCCATAAATCGCTTTCTTTAACCTGCATACCTTATTTTCAGTTTCAAAACCTGCCGGTGTGCACATGTAGATTTCTTCAGTTAAATCGCCCTGCAAAAACACTGTTATTGCATCCATCTGTTCTATATCCAAGTCGCGTTTCACCGCTAGCGATAATAGGTATCTGATGGAGTCATACCGCACGACTGGCGCAAATGTTTCATTATAATCTACTCCTTTTTGCTGTGAACATCCTTTAATCACTAATCGTGCTTTATACCTAACATCGGTCTCCGTATATTTTCTTTTAAATACCCATTTGGTCTGGATTACATTTTTTTCTTTAGGTATCTACTAGCTCCCAGGTGTCATTTTGTAACAATGACTCGTATTCTTCCGCAATTGCCTTCTGCCATTCTTCTTTATCTGGTCTACTTAAAGCTTCTTCCATAGTCGCTGGATTATCCATTTCATTAACAATCGCACTATACAAATAGTAATCCTCCATTTTCTGGGGTTGTGGTTTTCTTTGTGATTGTCGTGGTACGGGAATATCGTCTTGTCGAATCGGATTAACGTAGTCTGAATCATCGACGCTTCTGTGTACAAACGACGAATCACTTTAGGTTAAACACTGTTCCATTTCCTTCGTGTCAGGTTGGTCTTCGGAATGGTTGTTGGTTGCTCCCACTTCATCTGGTTCCTCTGAAGCTTTCAAGTCCAATGTTATATTATTGGTGTTATTTATTTTTATGGAATTTTCGATAAAGGTAACATTGCGACTTATGATTGTCTCCTTTGTATCAGGTTGATACAGTCTGTACGCTTTTGTATCTATGCTGTACCCAACCATTATGCACTCTTTCGACTTACTATCCAGTTTCCTCCTTTTTTCTTTTGGTATAAAAACAAATAAATGCCTCAGAACCAAATACTCGTAAGTGAGTGTAAGCTTTCACGACCGTTGTCTCTTGCTCCTCGTTATATATTCCATTTCTGTTCCGCTCTGCTGATCCATAATCGTTCCGTTCCGCTGAATCGCGTCGTTCGCTGTATGACGACTCCGTAGTGCTAACTTCCACGTGTTGCTGATCTTGTACCCGTCTTCGCGATTGAAGTTATTGGTGTTCTTCATTATTTCTATAAATTCGCGTATTATCCTCGGGTAGTAGTGGCTGGTCCTAGCTAATACCTTAACGTCGCTGTAGGTTATATACTGCAGATTTTTCAATATGCCTAAGGCGTGCGTCTCTCTCGTGTTCTTTCACTCTGCACTGAATACTCCGTCCTGTTTGACCGATGTAGCTTTTTCCACGTTGGCATTTCAGTTCGTATATGCTTTTTGCTCGTAGTTTCGGTAACACGTCCTTGTTAGGAGGGAGTAGCTGGTCGATTTTGGTCACCGTGTTAAAACGTGTGCTGATGTTTTTTTCCCGTAGGGTCTTTTTTAGCCTGTCGGTGACTCCAGCTATGTACGGAAGGTATGCGTATCCTGCTGGTTGTTATTGGAATTCGTCTTTTTTCTACTCTCGTGGCTTCCTTATATCTTTTGTGCTGTAGCCGTTCTTTTACAAGGCGTTTTTGACGTGTTGTATTTCACTATTCCTGTGATGTTTGTCGCTGATTTTCTCCGCTCTTCTTAACAATGCGTTGATGAGGGATCTCTTCTGTTGAGGATGGTGGTGAGATGTTGCATGCAGGTACCGGTCTGTGTGAGTCTTCTTACGGTATACACTATGGCCCAGTTTGCTGCTGTCAGTGCGCTCCACTAGGACATCTAGGAATGGTAAGGTGCCGTCTTCTTCGATTTCCATGGTGAAGTTAATGTTTGCGTGTTGTTTGTTGATGTGTTGCAGGAATTCCTCTAGAATTTTTGCTCCGTGTGGCCATATGACAAAGGTGTCATCTACATATCTGTACCAGCATTTAGGTTTCATCCTGCTAGATTCGATGGCTTCCTGTTCGAACGCTTCCATAAAGATGTTGGCGATCACAGGTGACAGAGGAGATCCCATTGCAGCGCCACCCGCTTGTTCGTAGAATTCTCCGTTCCACAGGAAGTAGGTCGAAGTAAGGCAGAGTCTCGCCAAATTGATCAGATCCGGTTGTAGTCCTTTTGGTATTAGTTGTTGCCTGATGATCTCTAGTGTTTCTTCCACTAATAGTCAGTGTTCGCATTAAATTTACCTTTCTCAATAATCCTGAGTCTTAAAACGTATCTCTAAGTTTTTCCCACACTGCTTTCGCCGTTTCAGCATGTTGACTATATACGTAATTTGCCGGTTCTAACATTAGAGTAATTTTAGATTTTGCTTTGATATCCCGTTGTATTTTGATATCTTCGGATTTTTCTATATCCTTTCCTTCAACACAGCACCATAAACCTTCATGCTCCAGATAAGTTTTTATTCCGAAACTGCCATGTATCTCTCGCGACCTTTCAGCTTCTCAATCAACTGCGTTCGACATCTTGAATCTCAACGGTTATTTTTATCAAAAGAAAACGGACTAATTATTTTGGCGTTTCTGGGACCATAACCTGCAGCAATAACTTAGTTTTTACTTATTGATTCGGAAATAAATATTCACCACTAATTTCGTATTAGAATATTTAAAGAAATAAAAGCAGTATTAAACTTTACAAATCTGACATGGTTGACTTCTTTACACGTATGAACATAGCAATGAATGGTAAGTATATAGTTACAAATAATGACACCAAATTCAAATAATTTACTAATAAGATCTCATACTACAGCAAATGGAAACATTAAATGGTTTTATTAGATTTCAAATCCCAGTTCTTTTGTACTTTTCGATTTTTTATGCCAAGAACTGAATTTAGATGTGTGTAATAATAATAGTAATAATGGTGTATAGTATAAGATAAGTACTAATATAACAAGTTAAGTACTTGCTTTGTTTTATCGTTTTACATGGTGCAATACATTCCTGACATTCTCAACTATATTTTCAACATATCAGCAATATACCACAATCTTTCATTTATCTTGCTATCTTACTCGCTATCTCCCAGTGCAAAACGCATGCCTGCTAGACCGAAGAAGGCGCGGTTTTCAAATTGACGTAGTCGCGAACTTCAAATCGACACGCAATTGCGAGATTTTGGCCTTGGATTAAATTAAAGGAAGCTGTGGTAACAAATGTTTAATAAATACTCCAGAGAGGAGTGACGAAATTAAGTAATATAACAGTATAATTTCGGTAAACAACACATAAGTATCGGCACCCTCCGCACCGCACCATTCGGTCACCGGTTGATGATGAGGACCATTCGTGTCCTCGAAACGGCCGTCCCGGACTATTTATTATATTACTATATAATAAATTAAACTTGTGTGGTGCGGAGGGTGCCGATACTTATGTGTTGTTTACCATACTACGCCACAGTCCTTGCTATCATTATTCAGTATAATTTCATTGAATTTCGAATTGAATATTAGACATATCTATGTGTTAGCTAAAATAGGAAAGTACTACTTGCTTTCATCGGGATTTAGAAGAGACTTTATTGTAATAAACGCTTATTTTTACCGAAAATATCCGACTAAGTGAAACACTGGAATAGTTAAACTGTTGGAATGAAATAAAAGCAACAAAATGTAAAAAAATGTTTGTATTTCTTTTAAAATAAATATATACAAACAAATATATATAGTATTTCTATATTTTATATAGCAACATTAAAAAAATCATAATTTAATTAATTGTATCCT
The DNA here is from genome assembly GCA_902654985.2 of Oryctes borbonicus. Classification (NCBI taxonomy): domain Eukaryota; kingdom Metazoa; phylum Arthropoda; class Insecta; order Coleoptera; family Scarabaeidae; genus Oryctes; species Oryctes borbonicus. The sequence continues at coordinate 2,500,472 of LR736873.1, read as the reverse complement.
ATAATTGTCCAAAATTTCTTGTTTTTTTTTTTATGTGCTCTAAGTACGTTTTTGTTGAAAATGTTTATTATAAGAAATTCTTCAGGAAATCTTTCCTTGAAAGAATAACTTCGCTATATTTTCTCAAGAGCTTTTCTGTTTCCATATCTACGCCATTGGAAACATGTAACATTTAAATAATCACAAAATTTGCAAGCTAAAGTTCCCTTTACCTTTTTGATCATATAGACACTTCACTACATTCTCAACATAGAAAGGCACATGGAGTACATTCTTCATTATTTTCAATATTTCATGTCTTCACTATTGGCTACTACACCTCTTGTTATCGTTGTACTATTACATCCTACAAAAAGAATGTTTAGAGGATCAAGAACACCATTTCCATATATGGACGAAAATACTTAGAGTTAAACCAAGTACCCTGCAGGTCGCCTGGCAGAAGGATTATTATCGTATCTACCACGACTTTGTGCAGTACTAAAAGATACTTCCAGGTGATTTTGTGAAAGCTTATATGTTCGTCGTTGATAAATAGATGTTGCGACAATACCTTGGGAAAGAAAAGGTATTGTTGCCTATTAGAACTTCCAGGTGATATTTTATTACTTTTACAAGAATCAGTTAAAGCTAGTATAAAACAAAATATATTTAACTAGAACTATTAGGTATCATATGGAGGACTGGTGTATTGTTTGCATAAATTCCTATTTCCTCCTGGGCAGAGTATGGCGGAAAAACATAATTGTTTGGCGGTAAGTTTGATCGAATCTGCCTTTATAAAGCCTTATTTTAACTTACACGACAGCAATCGTACAGATCGCTGTTCTTCATATAATGTAAATCTAAAACAAGATTGCGTTTGACAATAATTTTTCAAACATATATAAACAAATAATTATTATTTTAATAAGATATTCATTCCTCAACAATTATGCCTATGCTCAAGATTTATTATTATTATTTTATGTAACATAGATTTTCATGAACACATGAAAGTTACTGAAACAATCATACTTGCTGTTCGTTCTTATCTCATTGTTACAAGTAAAATAAATTCAAACAACGCAATCGAGTTTCGAGGATACAAATAAAGATAGCACTATTGGCTATTTCTATAATGAAGAGAGAAATCTGTATTCTTATATGAGATAGCAATATCCCTATAATGATGATATATGATCTAACTCATTCAAACTCCATAAGCCAAACGTTCAACCCCAATTAGTTACACCTGATTATAAGGAACCTATGGCTATGAACTCGAAGAAAATTGACCCTATCAAAAATTATGCAATACATATCTGGAGAACATGCATCTTACTTCTTGGAAGACCTATAGAAAGAAAACGATAATAACCAATTTTTTCTTTAAATTTCGCCTTCTTGAAAGAACGTTTCTTTTGTTTGTTCCTAACATCAGTTATGAAACATTTTCATCTATGGTAGTGCTGTCTAAGTTTTTATTTTGAATTTCATGAACCTTTGCAATAAACAATTAGAAACAAGTTGTTGCTGTATTGAGCCGAAAAACCTTGCAAATTGAGGCGGCCAAATTTTAATTGCACAGATACCAAAAGTATAAGTTATTTTACCTATAATTTTACAATACTTTTCAAAGTTCTAAAATTGATAGCTGAAATTTTTTTTTATTTTTCTAAAAACTTTTAGATTACACGTACACTGTAACTTTAGTGTATTTTTGCAGTATGTGTTGGTAGTGAAAGGTTGGCAATACGGTTCAACAGCAAGTTGTAACAAGTAGTGAAATGTGCTCAAAATGTTAAACATAATTGAAAAGGAAAGGTGTTAGTTTGTGTTTAGAATTAAAAGACTCTATAAGTAACCAACCGATATTAAACAAAGGTGGCTACAGGATTGCTTGAAAAAGAACCATTACCTATTTACAATAATATATTTTGATTTATTGATAAAAACATATATGTATAATACAGAGGTACACAACAAAAATAAAACTTATATGAAGTATTACAATAAAATTTATGTCATACATACTTTACATTATATAAGAACGTAACACAAAAAGAAACATACGCAAAGAAAATAAAATTACTGTACATCTAATAAACAAACAAAATGTAAGCAAAACAAATCAAAAGATCTTTGGTTTATTTTCTTCTTTTTTAACTAATATACGTGTTCTCTAAATAGAGAAATTAATTAGTTCTTCAAGTGTCAAATGCAAAAACAATACAATAGAAGTGCAAGGAAAAAAAACAAAACTTAATCAAGTAATTTAATCCTAAGCGATTGATTAGATTCGACACTCATTATGATTTAGAAATAAATACAATCAGATCTAAATCTGAGAAGAAATGATCGAAATAGTTAAGAATAAAGATCTCTCTTACATTATAATAACTAAAAATGTATATGTAATATACAAAATTATGTATTCTATGTACAGTTTATATAATTATATTTTTTTATATAAAATTATATGCTACAATAAAATACGTTTGTAAAATTATTATGTATATAATTTAAATATTGTTTAGAAAATAGTCTCATGTTGAATGCTATGTATTAGGAATTTAGTACTTTTCAAATAAAAATCAATTTCGCATACCTAGCCTTGTTTTAGCTTTGATCTAGTATTGTGCTTTTTTACAATTGGTGCGCTAAATTTTTGGGATAACAATGCAGTGCTTTTTACCAAATTTAAGTTCAAATAAAAAAAAAATATATTAGTTACAATCAATCTATTAATTTTATTTCCTTAAATTCTTCAACCAGGATACAAGAACCAAATGTAAAACATGTCAATGGGCTAAACTCCTAACATTTTGCGCATCAATTTGCTCGTAAATGCTCGCTTTCAGTTTGAAAGTAAAAAATATACATTAACACATTACAATTACAATTCCTACTGACTAAATTTGTACAAACATTTTTTGTTTAAAAAAACACAAAACTTGCCAGCTAATAATTCGTAAATCGTACAAATTATCAAACATTAGCGATTACAAATTATTTTCACATCTACATGTTTAAAAAATTCGATTACGTTGTCTTTAAATACGTAATTTCGACACAAACATAAAACATACACATATACGAAACGCCTTTTTCTCATGCTTGTCATGTAGAAAACAAATTCGCATCATCAATTTGGGAATTAGGAGGAGAGCGATACAACTGTGGGTCGATCTGCGGGTATTTCGCCGTTGATGATGACCTTCATGTTGTTGTTATTGTTGTGTACTATGTGCGATGAATTTGGACTAGGCGATTGGGTTGAAGGTGGGCTCGGGCTCGTCTGATGGATGATGCTACTGTAGTATTCGATCTGTGGGGAAGATTGCGATGATCCATACGGTGATAGGGTGCGCTGATGGGTGGCAGTGCTGGTATACATATAGGGTGAAGAGGTGGAAGTGTGAGGTAGTTGGCTTATAGATGCTACGTTTCTTAGTTCGTTGTAAGTATCTGAAATTAAAAAATATCGTATTTGGAAGGTCCAAAACAATTTAAACCTGATAGTTGTTTTCAATGAGGAGTGAAATCAAAAATAATTTAAAGTAGGCTTCTTCACAGCTACAATACAAATTCATAATATATAGGTATAGCAGTGTACCAATTTTCAATCAACTGATGCAGTTTTATGTCTCTAAAAGATATATCGAAAAGAAAACATTGTAGGTTGTGTTTCCTATTTTATATCTTGTATTCAATAGCAGTTCGTCGTGTAGGCTCAATTACAAGGCTTCGATTCTTTCGTGTATTTCCGTGGCATATCGTGTACATTGTACTATGCAAGCTTTGTCCCTAAACTGCCATTTACTGTCACCACCAGCCGCTACTATTTGTAATAGCACAGTAGCATATTGCAAATTATCAAATAATACTCCTAAGTTACAACGTCTACAAGAAAAAAATAAGTTTTTATTTAAAAAAAAAGATTTTCAACGAAACGAACTTGAACGTTGTCGACGTAAAATTTGTAAAATCACTCTCAACACCAAACAACTTTTATTTAAAATATTTTTATATAACACATAATTTCTTGGGATATGCAGCCGCAGCTGCAAGTTAAATGACCCACTCTGTATAAAACACAATAAACCCATTATTAATTAAATGGTGTCCAAATACTTATTGTAATATTATATATAAGCATTGTTACTTGACCTACATGTGAAATTGACTTAGTTTCTGCATGTACATGGCACCAGAAAATATATTTGTTGCTGTTTTTAGAGATGAATAAGATAAACTGAGAGGCAAATAACGGTGTGAGGTAGGGTAGCTGTTTCCTTTCCTTATATTGCTTTTGCCATCAACCCGTGAGTGATTCCGTTAATACCACGACCTATGGTAGCATTATTTTTGGATGTTCTTAATATCTGCAGTATGTGTCAAGTTGCGTTATAATGTCGATGAGGCGGGAATAATGACAGTAACAAAAAAGTGATCTAAATGTTTAGCACTGCGTGGAAAATAACAAGTTGGGTGCTAGTCTTCAGCAGAACGCGGAATTCAGGTTACCGTGGAGATCTGCATGGGTGCCAGTGGAGTATTCATGCCAAGGCTCCTTATCTTCTCAAGACCTACAATGAAGTCAGAACTCTTGAACGAGGCTCCTCCTGGCAGTACAGCTCTTTCTTCAGATTGAATTTTTACTTTTTATTACTCCTTTAACAACAGATCAATTTAACAATTGTCTTCTCCTCTTTTTCTTTATCTCCCATACTGAAATTTCCTCACAAGACTTTTTGTCGGCTGATTAAGAAGTCTCCTTGCTCAGAGGGGCGGAACACCATTAATGTCAATGTTAACAAGACGAAGAAGAACTATATGTTGCATTTGTTTCTATTCAGATCGCCTTAACTGAGCTGAGTGTTAGTTTTGCACTTGTGCAATTTAATTCGCTCTTTTGAAAAAAGCAAACGACATTCAGTGTGACAAAGATTCCTGGGATGTAAATTGCCTTTAACTATCTTAGGTAACGCTACTGGGTTCACGTGTTATTGCTTACACATATGCCACCATCGTCTGATCTATGCCGCAATTGTTTAACAGCGTGTTTTAAAGTGTTGATTTAAGGTTAAGTATAGTAAATGTCGATTATATTTACACTATAACATTAAGCGGAAGTGAATTTTGTAAAATTAAAAATAGGATGACTAGATATAACAATATATCAAAACCAATAAGTTTTTTGGATACGGTTCAGACAATTAACGCAAGTGGATGATAAAATTAACACGAATGCGTGTTAAAATTAACACCCGGTTTTTGAGAAAATTTAACATCCATAAGAAATACTTTTTGCCATTTTTACACGCGAAACTGCACATTTGTGAGTGCGGACTTATATTTTTTACTGTATAATTATTGTAACAAGAAATTTTTCGTTATTGCTTTTTTTCTTTTTGTAGATCACAACGCAGAGATCTAAAAATTCAAGTTTTCTGTTATTAAATTTACACTGTACCACTTAGAAGATAAAAATAATTTTTGAAATAATGACCTTACTGAGAAATTTTTTTCTTTATAGAATACATTTTTTAACCTTAATTTTACATTTGATATTTCATCTCCTTCCACGTATAATTCTTTCAGATATATCATTTTAGAAGCTATTTTATTGCAGATGAAGGACTCAACTTTTCACTTATTTTGATTCATTCGTATCCGAAGAATATAATTCCAGGGATATATGGTAAACTTAAGAGCTTGGATCAAAAGGGTATTGATCATGGATAAAACGGGGTATTTTTACAAATATTTTTAAAAAGATTATAAATGTGGTTACTTACCGATAGGAGAATGTTCCAATTTGATAGTATTAATATTATGCTCCAATTTGATACTTGCAGTTGATGATGGCATGCTTGTTGAGATTCCGTTATTATTTGAACTGGAGTCTTTACTACCCTTAGGTTTTCTTTTTCGTGTCTAAAACAATACAATATGTTAGTTGCACCAAGTAGCAAGTTGAAACTTAGATGTTCCTTACCTGTATGCTTTCTTTTTTCATTGCCATTGGCCTGTTAACACCATGCAGTTTGTAATAAAGTCCGCACGCATTGCATACTGGTTCACCCAACGCATTTCTACGCCAAAGCGAAGTCGTACTAGTATGGCAGTTGGTGCAAGTTAATCCTACTCGCCTGGATGCGGACTAAAATAAATATTCCATCAGAGATATGAGCGAAAATGCCTAGAAGATATTTCAAAGTTCGGCCTTTACAATTGCAATTTTGAAATGTCTTCTTGCGGTTGATAGTGTTAATGACAAATGAGAAGCATGCATGTTAAGCGAATAATTTAAAATTCGAACCAGAGTATAGCAAATCGTAACCCAAAACAAGAATTTAGCTATTTGTTAGGTTAAGTTGAAGGTAAAAAAATGTGAGATTGCCATACTCCGCTTCCTGGGTATTATGGGGCCACTGTATACTAATCAGTTTATAGAAGTATAGAGTTCTTTTAGATTTTGAATTAAAAGGAACGAAAACGTTAACAATAATTGTTTTAGCTCTCTTTTGTCTTCTACTACAGAAATACACACAAGATCCTCTACGTAAACAATCCAATATTTGCTACACGAAAATACAGAATTATTGTTAACAAATACTGAAGGAAAATAACAGAACAAAAAAAAAGGAAACAAACAGAAAAATACAACGCGTAAGCTACGTGTTTTGAAAAACTAAGGAATAGACACTAACAAAAAATAATAAAGAGATCAAAAGAAAAAAAAAAGAAAGTAATAATGCAGTGGAATATATATAGTGGGATATTTTGAACCTACCAAACGACGACTCGATTTTTCTTCAGTGGCGTGCACAGGGGCACGAGTGGCCCCATTAGTATACCCGGTGTAGTAGTTCTTGTAGTATTCGACAACCCCCGGGTTTCCCGGCTCTGCCGCCACTGGAACGCAAACAAAGGGAGTTAAAGATTAACATTTACGACTGCGGTTTGCTACATCAATTACAAAGACAAAGGGATATTGTTCTACTTTTGCAAAAAAGAGCAATCATTCTTATTTTTGCAGTTTAATTAGTATTTCTTTGTTCTCTACAAGCAGCAGCGTAGCCTCGTCACCGGGGGGTGCATTATGGATATACGTGGATTTCGTAAAGTTAGTATGTTTTTAGTAGATGTACAGGGTGTTTTACTATTTACTTTCCTTCAAAGAAGTTTCCCTGCTACGTTAAGTAGATTTAATTCAGCAAACATATATGTATATAATACAACAAAGTATTGTTAATTTAAAATATTAACTGAATTATACAATAATGAAAAATGCAACTAACTTCTCAAATCTCCTGAAAACGAACTTACTGTGATTTCGTGTTGTATAGCGTAAAAAATTCTATTCTAAGGAAGCAAATAATTACTGTAGTAGCACATATTTACATATGATAATAGCATTTGTATTTTTAGTTTAATTGTACTACGTATTACAAAACTGTGAGTCAAAGAAAGGCAAATATTTTTAGACTTCATTCAAAAGAGAAGATTAATTAATAAATAATATAAAACAATAAAGAAAATTAAATGCAAGATGTGGGCTTCCTAAGCTATGAATTATTGAAAATAAAAGGTGTTTGACTATTTATTTTCGTTGAAAGCAGTTTCCCAAACTGCTACGTTAGGTAGATTTAAATCAGCAAACTTATATGTATATAATGCAACAAAGTATTGTACCTATTAGTGGTTAATTTAAAATATTATGTTAAGCAAACAATAATTAAAAAAGTAACTAACTTCTCAAATCTCTTTAAAACGAACTTGCTTTAATTTCGTGTGTAACGTCTGAAATTCTATTCCAAGGAAGCAAATAATTAGTTGTTTAAATATTTACATCTGATAATAACATTTGTATTTTTTAATTTAATTGTACTAGGTATTACCAAGCCCGTGAGTCAAGGAAAGGTAAATATTTTTAAGACTTCATTCAAGAAAAAAAATTAAATCGAATGCACAAAATACGCTTGTTTCCTAATCTATGAATTGTTAAAAATGTTGGCAATGTTAAAAGGTGTTTTGAGAGGTATAAAGGGGAGGAGATTATGCTTCAATCCGTCCGTAGAAGATGAACTAAATGCTGCCATTTTCAAGGGTGGCGCGTACAAAAATTTGAATAATTACTTTTTATTCAAAGTCGAGGACATTTGGCAATATATTCACAAACAGTACGCAAAGATGATATTTTATTCCAAGTAGGTTGCATTATTACTTACTTGGAATTTTTCAAATTTTCGCGGATAATTGCTAGCTCCCGCAATAGAAATCATATTTGTATGCATTACGCTAAGAAATTAACGAATATGTACTTTATTCAAGCTTCAACTTCAGAAAAAGAAAACATTTTGTTCAATATGTCTGTGATTAAACAATTAGTTAAATAATTTTTAAAAGGTTTGCTGTTTGATCTACATTTAGCTGATAACTTTAGTAATTCAAACACACTGTACATCATGAATTATATGCGATGGTATTAATTTTTGAACCGAATACAACTTTGTTTAGTAACCGTCGTAAATTACGTCAACAACGAACGATCGTTTACAAAAAAGAACGAAAACACCAACATGAATACCAGGGCAAACTCAATCAAAAAATAACAAATGTAGTGTGTGTACCAATCTACGAGGCTGCTTAACTAGAGGGCGGTTCATGCCGTTCATCTTGTGGTAGAGGCCACATGCGTTGCAGAGGTAGTGGCCAGTGCCATCTCGACGCCAAAGAGGTGTATCTATAGCACCGCAGTTAACACATTCACGCCCCTCGGTGAAGTACTCCGCTGTTCTTGGATCAACTGAGCAACACAAGACAAAACGAAAACAAAAAAACAATAGAACAAAAACATACACACAAAATAAGATTTTATTTTATTACATTTAACAAAAAAAAAATAACAACCATAAGCGTGCAGTCATAAAGAATTTTTCGTTAATTACCTAGTTAAGAAAGTAGAAAACCATAAATAAGAACATAATTCTGCTTGAGGTCACGAAAGCAGAATACAACAAAAATAACACTTCAGGAACAACATACAATAATGCAAAAAATTCAAATGAAATACCTTAGTACTTTTTTTACTCTTCCCAATAGCGAAATGCTGTGCATGTAACAAAATAGTCAATTACTATACTCTATGGTACTATTCTCTCCCTATAAAATTTTATATAAATATTTAATATGATATATATTTAAATAAATGCAAAATTTTTGCTTTTACTTGAATCTACAAGAAATGTAAGATTGTGAACGCTACTCCTCGTGTATAGTTAGAAATGAGCGTTCTATTTGGAAAATCTCGATTTTATGGCATATAGTCCAGTGTTCGTTTTAAAAAATTCTATACCCAAAACAATTACAGAACCAGTTAAAGTTTAGACGCTGAAATTGTTTTAGTCCATAAATGGCACATGCGTGCTAGTTTCTCTTATTACGATTTTACATCTCGTACACCAATCACCTTACACTCAAAAAAATAGTTGGAGGTAATAACCTTTATCATCATGTTAATAAGCTTTATTATAGTCGGCGAAACACACGCCTGTACAAAGTTGTCAGTTGGTAGTCCAACTTCATTATCATCTTTATTATAACGTTAATAAGCTATTATAATTATTATGTTACATTCTAATACCTGATACGGACTTTTTAATATATATTGTTACACCTAGATACAATAAGGCGTTAAAAGGCGTTATATTTCTCATACCTGGTATTATTTTCTTTTGAGTGATATAACGCAAAAATTCATTTCAAAAATGTAATATCAAATCACAGTAGAACCTCGATTATCCGGACGCGGCTAAACCGCGCAGCGACACAATTGGAAAATTACGAGATACAGAAAAAGAAGAATTTGAACGTTGGAGAATTTGTTATTGTGTTTATTAGAATAATAAATACCTTTATATAATATACATCTTTGTTTATTATTCGTGTTTTTCAATTAACCGTTAAGATCAGTCCCGATATGGCCGGATAATGGAGGTCCTACTGTATGCAATATAATTTAAATAAACTAGTAAGTGTTTCTAACGATTGTTATATTCAGAATGTTTCTAATTAAATATTCATTACGTATAGATTCTAACAAATAGAAAAATAAATATGTTTATCGAAACGTCTTAATCTTCTTCTTATTCCTCTGAAACCAAAACGGAACACCAAGAAATATAAATTTAAGTTGTTCAAACCAATAAGAAATTATTACTGATTTAAATAGTTGATTACATTATAGGTTAGGCCATATATTCTCACATCGTTATCTTATTCTATGTTACTACCACGCGAATTAGTTTAGATAAATTGTTAATTAAAAAAAAAAATATGGAATTGCTAGCGTACTACTAAAACGAGCAATCCTATAGCATACACCTGTATCGTAACTCCAACGGATCTATACTCTTCGTTTAAACAACAAGAATTATTAATTCTTATTTACAGGCAATACAGTATAAAACTTATCCCTTCAACAAAATAAATCACTACAACATCGACTAGTTTGGTAAATGGGATTTCTGATAACTTCTAAGTTATTCTAAAAGTTGCTCACCGTCACGTCAAATCTCAGGATTTTTCCTGAGAGTGGCCTTAGTTGGCTTAAATTGAGGAACATTCTGGATATCCTTGACCGTCCCAAAATAGAACACAAACTGATCAGCTGATTGTTTATGGAGCTTAGAAGAGTAAATGTAGGCGCAAGATATATTCCTTTTGTTTCCTACAACACACTCCTTTATCAATATCATTTTTCTTTAAATTGTCCCAATATATTTTGACACAATTTGCTTATTTGCAACAATATATATAAAAAATATATCTCTTATCAATGCTATATTTGTCAAGTAATTTTTTAAGCTAAATATAGACTTTTCCCAGTCTAACATCTCATATTTTTTGATTCGCGAATTAAAATTTGTGTAATATTTTAAGCCAAAACAAATTTAACTGGCAAGAAGTAATTCAGTTTTCCCAAAAATGATGACTAATCATTGTTTTAGTACAATCGCAAGTGGTTAAAAACAATAAGTAGGTACTTTACCAAAGTATTTAAAACCTTATCAATCCGCACATTTTAGTCGGCAAAATTATTATCACCTACAAACATTACGATAAAGTTTATTTTTATAGGGCAAAAAAAAATCATAACATAAAATGAAAAATTACTACTTCTGTTGCTGTACACTAAACATCAACAATAGTAGGCGTCTTTTTAACTTAAGTATAATCTACAAAAAAATATTTTAGAAGTATAATATCGTCTATAAATGTATGTCAAGTTAAACTCATATAGTACCTCTAACATAACAAAACGGTTGTTCTAAAATAATTCGGTGACACGAATTTTTAAAGAAACTAGTAAGTGTTCTCCTTATCGTGATCACAATAAACAAATACACAACAATATCAAGATTAAATATATGAATACGAAGATTGAACGAGAAACAGAGTTTTGTGGCAACGTCTTATCGTTGTCTAAACATAGGAATAAATTCTACTAACAAATATAAAAGGACAAACGAAAGAGATAAGAGGAATAAATCTATCGATGATGATAATGATGAAAATGTGATGTGAGTTACAGCAGTTCCGCCGACAAAAAAATTAATTTGCATCAAGATGTTTGAAAAATTGTGTTAGGACAGCTTGTATTATTAAATGTACTTACTAACGCGACAGCTATTCAAAAAGCTATTTTGTTTGTAATGTATTTCTCGTTTGTGTTTAATAATCCTCTTTGATTACTGGATCGAGCCCCCGGCTGAACAAATTTTATACTCCAAATTACATTCGCAATTGATAACAAATACTTAATGCTTTTATATTAAATTTATTAGTTATCTTATGACAATGGCTTTCACGACTAACTTAATTATGTTAACAATTTCGGTGGTTCTCAACGCGTTTTCTACGGAGGGCTAGAGGACCTGGTAACTGCTGAGGGGGTTGGTAACAAATTAAAATTTGGGGGTGTCTGGATAAGGTCAAGAGGTTCGTGAAAGATTTAGTATAAAGTAAAACAATTATGGCCCATTTTCATTATTATGAAATTTAAAACATATGCCAATAAATAGATTTAAACTGGAACAAAATCTTGCCGCTACATGCAATAACTTGTCTAAAATATTGTTGAATTTTTTCCACTAGAAGGTTCATAATCAGGTTTTGGCTATAGGAAAGAGTCCATCGGCATAATAAAATTGGGAACTACCGAACTAGAATTTCCTTAATAAAAAAATTAAAACTTTCAGTTTCACTTATAGTTAAATATACCTAGTAAAATCTATCTTGTTCGATCCGTGGCTCGGTTAGGGAAGAATAATTTGTCTCCAGAATCGTTGGAGGTTACCTACGTCTGTTCTAAAAAAACATGTTTAAGAGTGGTTGTCCACTAGAGAGTAATTCTCAAAAATCACATGTCTCCCACTCTCAGAATTGCGTCCGTATGATGCTTACAGCAGTTTTGTAAGCTCCGGTTGCGATTTGTAAAAGAATTAATATACACAAGCTTACTGCTGTAAGTGTTACTTTTTTTAAGAAAAAGGACAAAAGAAGACTGGAGATAAAATGTTGTTGAGATAAAATATAATATTCTCTAATATTTTCTGTTTCTTATCATAATATTCTTTCTGTGCCCTTTTAACTAAACAACTATCACTACGAGAGAACTGTGAGAACTATCACTATATGAAACTACTTGAAACCTTGAGAGTGACTACCAAATTTGACCAATTAGCTGGTTCACTCTTCAAAAATTACGTTAAAATGAACAATTTACAGCTTTAACCCTAACAAAATAGGTTATGAATCGCCTTTGTAATTGGGTGCAACTTCAAAGATTTGCGCCACTGTGCATGATTTGCTTTACGTTTTTCAAAAATATGTTCCAAAGCATTATGATTATTCGAACTGAATTATTTCCGTTTATAAGAATTGGGAAAAAGGCGGGGAAGTTTAAAGTCAGTTTTACAATATCCCAAGTCCAATTACAAGTCTCCTTTCGTCGACCAGACATCAATATTACCTTCTTGGACCGATTATAATATTGATATACAAACATCGAGAGGGAGAAACATAATTTTTTATCGCTGTACATAATCCCAGTACCTATGATGATATTGACATTTAATTGAAAGGAAATTTAGGAAGTTAAAGTTTTACCAAGAAAGCGTATGTTAGGAATTATCAAAGCACGTATTACTGTACGTAATCGTACTGTACGTACCTACTGCAAAAGTGCATGGCTAGTAGAAAGCACTCAGATACCCAATGGATTTTAAACATACAAAAGCTCCAAACGATTACAGTTTATTTATAAAAATACGTTCTAACAATAATTAAATCAGAAAAAACAGAATCAACACAAAATAACATCATAACATTTCAAATATGTGGTGTAGAAAGACAAAAATTTATTAACTATTCAAACTTATTGCGATTTTCAAGAACAATTTGTTGTAAAGAGGACATCATGTTTCTAAACCATTATAATAAATTAACAGCATTAGCTTTTCAAAAAGACTCTTACCAATATATAAAAACCTTTATTGGCTACACAAATAGCAAATTGTTTGAAAGTCAATACACCTTCACTAAAAACTAAAATATCCGTGGCACCAAAAGGTTTACTTTCTCGAATACCTTTCGATACATTTGATTTATTTGTCTAGCCGGCTTGAAGTTTACCTTCGACAAATTGAGGAAATGACAGGTAATGGTCAGTTCGCCGTAAGAGGAAAACAACATTCAATGAGACGAGTCGAGAGGCATCCATACCTGTCGAATTTACGCTTCTCTTGTTCTCTTATTTCTCTTTGAAAAACGACCGGAAATACGTTTTCCTTGTTGTTGAAGTACTTGAAAACGTCTTGTAGTACGTGCGCATACCGGATGTATAATAGTGTAGCCACCACTTAGTAAATGCACTCGAAATTATCAATGGAACGCGTGCCATTTACAGATAGGTTGTGCGTATATCCCTTTTTACGTTCGATCTTGAAGACTCGGACTCGGCCGTCTAATCTGGTAGCGAGAGATTAATATGCATTAGGTTTTACAAGAATGGGTAAATATTTAAGTGTATAGAATAGAAAGCGGTAGCTTAAAATGACAGGTTTCTGTTACCCAAAGTGCTTCTGCTTTGAAATCTTTTTAAAGACATATTGACTGTTAGCATATGTTTAACATTAAAAGTAATTGTTGAGCTGTAACAGTGGTAAACAAAGATTTCTTACAAAACGCCAAAGGAGTACAAAGAGAAACAAAGTACATTTCAGTATCCAACTTATTAATTATATGTGAATAAACATATGTCCAAAATTAAGAATTAAAAATAAGTTTGTTTATCTTTTAATGAGTAAATGGAAGAAAGACGCTGAGATCCTGTATACTCCGTAAAAGTCTATATAGTGCACAAATCTTCGATCATCGGTTGCTTAAGTGAGAGTAATGAAATTTAGAATGAATAACTACGAACATTTATGAGACCAGGTTGTCAAATGTCTGTTAGACTCAAAGAACTTGGAGTAACAAGAGAATTCGTTTACATGGAAAACAAGAAAAAATAATTACTTGGGTCAAGACTATTAGGATCATTTCAAGTATAAGATAAGTTCATGTATGAGCATAGATATAAGATTATCCCAAGAATACGCTATTCATACAATTGAATATATTGTTATAATAAAACTATCGTAACCTCGAGTTGAATATATTCAATTCTTCCTGTAACTTAAGTATTTCATATACTTGATTCGAATAGCATTATTTCCGTTTATGTATATAAGTTAACTTTAAGTGAAATATACTTTATGTCTTCTCTTTGAATATAACAGCTTCAAAATAATGATACGTAACTTTTAATTGAGTATTTGAAGTTGATATTCTTCGGCTAAAAATACATTTTTATGTGTGTTTGGCTGTGGTTACCGGCTGATGTTGCCAGGTAACAACTTGCGATCTTTTTAACAATTAGCGATTTTATCGACTTTGGAGATTTAGTGGATCAGTCATTTTTTCCTAGCAGTGATTTAAATTTTTAACGGTTATCAGTTTGATATGATTTAGCGATAAGCCTCATATCACCTATATTGTGGAGTTATTGTTAGGCAAGAGGTGCAATTTGGGAGATTAGTTTTATGTATTAATGAATGATTCGGTCACCGGTTGATGATGAGGACCATTCGTGTCCTCGAAACGGCCGTCCCGGACTAATTATTATATTACTATATAATAAATTAAACTTGTGTGGTGCGGAGGGTGCCGATACTTATGTGTTGTTTACTATGTATGGCTATGTTTACACTTTACTTGCTTGATTTTTGAGTATAGGATGAAAATGTTAGACAATGCAGCAACACCTCAAAACCACTGATCATAAGAAAAGGATGAAAGAAATCAGCAATTAAAGCGCTTTGAATGTATTAAAATAGTAAAAACGTACAATATTCATAATATATAAAAAGTACTATAGTACAAAGGAGCTAATTTTTTGAAAAAATTGGTGAAAAACTAAGCATTGTGGTCCCCTAATTTTAAAAATTAAATCAGTTAGACCCAATACCATCACATTATTTGGATGAAACAGCTTTCAGAACAATTTTTAATCAAATTCTCTTAATGAAAAAACTTGAATTCAGGTAAATGTACAAAATACTCCCTAAAGCTCGAGTCAGAGGTTTATTTCAATGACTACTCATGTTACAATAAAGTTGTTATGTATTTTTTCCAAAACCTTTCGAATTGGGTACTATAACATCGTATTTTCTAAATGGAATACCCTACATATACATGTATTGCATGTATATGCAGGGTGTACATGAGAATTTGGTCATGATTCTACTGGAAACTGCGAAATATTGAGTACTCTCTAAACAGCCTAATATTCCTTTAATTATATGAGCATCAAACGCGAAAAATTCAATTTAGTGATTAAAAACCTTTTCTAATGCCGCTATTAAAAAAGATAAGCTATTAGCTCCAAGATAAGGGGTACTCTGTGCCCT
Source organism: Oryctes borbonicus (assembly GCA_902654985.2). Lineage (NCBI taxonomy): Eukaryota > Metazoa > Arthropoda > Insecta > Coleoptera > Scarabaeidae > Oryctes > Oryctes borbonicus. Next base: position 2,484,468 of record LR736873.1, on the reverse strand, counting down.
GTGTATATGCTATTTAGAAAGTTAACAATCGTACCTTTACACTACACAAATGCGGGTTTAAAGGTACAACGCTTTCGCTACATACATAAGTTAAATCTGGTGATTACTTTCTAAGCAATTTCTCCATGAAATTGTGAAAGTGACTACGATAGAAGTCCCACTTTGTTATAGTAAATGAAAATGTGTTTTTATTTTATCATAAATTAGAAGCCATTGCTATTTACAAAAAGAACTCCACCGCAGAAACCACATTTCTGGAAGATGTTGTTGTACTTAGATTATATGTAAACTGTGTATAGTTTTTTTTTATCTTTGATAAGGAAATTGATATGGTTTCACCTTGTGATACATATTTTAAGCAACGCATATTATTGGTGATTGATATACGCTTATTGGATTTCGATAAACAATAAAAAGTGTCTCATATTTGAAATTGTTTGATTCGGATTTATTTATACATAAAAAACGTTTTAGGAATAAAAATCAATTCTAAAAGCCAAAGTTAGAAAAAAAGATAACTTCTTTTTGGATTGTTCCCATACGTTCGAAATTCAAAACTACACTGCTCAAGTGGTTATAAATTCCGAGGAAATTTAAATTAGTTTCCCGTATTTTTAAAAATACATAAAATTTTATTATTGAGGGATAGCAGCTGCATTTACCAATTATTTTAAGCGAACATACAATTATTTGCACTTCACTAAATATTTGCGCGGAAATATGGTTAAATCCAATTGTGGATAAAATCAAGATCTTCTGATCAGAGCATAATAAATAAATTAGTAATGCTTCCCTCTCTAACTTCATGTAACATACTTAAATCTGCAATTCATACTACAATACCATAATAGGGTGAATGGTCTATCAATTTTAAGCCCAATTCGAGCGTTGTGTTGGTGGAACAAAAGTAACGATGCGCAGTATGCTTCCGCTATCGCTTTTCCCTTTCAAAATAGTCAATTAACACAACTCCATAACTACCAAAAAAAAAAACAGTCACCATCCCTCCCGCCCGATGGAAGAGTCTCCACCTTTTTCGGTGTTAATTCGCAATCTACTGTTTCGACTGTGTTTGGCTTCAAGAGTGTACTGATGTATCCAAATTTCATCTACAGATGTTAATCATTATTTCCTCCACACTGTTTCAACAGAACTTTGGAAATGTTCATACGAATGTGTTTAGTCCTAAATAAGTAAGCGCGGCTCCCAACGGACGGTTAGCTCTTTCGTTCCCAAATCTTTAATCAACATATGATAAACACGTTCTTTTGAGATCCCCACCCCCTCTGCTTTCTTTCTAAACCTAATTCGACGGTCGTCCAATCCAATTTGCTGAACTTTTCCGATTTTCGATATCATCGGTAATGGTTGCTATTTTTGTCTGTTCCGAGCGTTCATCGTTAGCCAAGCTGAAATGATCACGTTTAAATTCAACTGCCCAAAATTTCACTGTGGCAAACGATGGTACAGAACCCTTGTAAACAGCATCTATCTCGGATATAATTTGCGTAGACGTATTGTCTTTCAAATGCATTTTTTACATCGACTAACACAACCGACTGGGGATGAAACAAAGAACCTTAGATCCATTAACATATTTCTTTTTAATATAATCACGTACTTGAGTTTTTTTAAAGCATACAAATTACAAACTAAATATTGCAGTACAAAGCACAAATAACTCCTTCAATATAAACAAATGTTAATTGAACGAACTATGATACGATGAATAACTATTTTCCTTTATTTATTTTGTTAATTCGCTCTAAATCAACAACATTACTTCGAAACGTATGAATCAGTCAAACAGCCAGTACGTACCACGCATAGAATTCAATGCGAATAATAATTATAAACACTAACCTATATATCAAGTACGTAACAGCTCGAATATCTATGACAAAAGAATAACGTTATCAGCATATAATAATTTCAGATGGCCGTGATTGCCTGTGCACTGAAGGGGCCATTGCTGCTCTCGCTGTTGCATCGCTCGTCAATTCATTCTCTGTATGTAATCTATATTGCGGGCGTTTTGAAGCGAAACGCTTTCCTAAGCAGCTTCTGCAAAAAATTTATTTAACTGTTTATCTTCTACTATATGGTCGGTACATATAGTTTATCGTTGACTATGACGTAATGTTATGAAATGTAAATTACACGAATGGTACATTACGGTGTGAAGCGTTGAAACATAATACGCTTAAATTATTTTCAATTGCTGCTGACCAAGACGCTTAGAACTTAGATGTCTTGAAATGAATATTAGTTGGTCTTGGAAAGGAGAAACGATCATTAATTCCGAATTAGCTTTCCATGTTCTACGTTTCGAGCAAAGAAGGAATAGGAGCTATTTGCTTATATACAAGCCGCCAAATCCAATGGAACCACATTACTTACTGCATATCTTCAGTCTGTTAGAATTCTATATTTATTGAGATGTTTCAAATAAAACCAAAGGAATTGATACAAAAATTTTGTTTCTCTTAACAACGTATGCGTATGGTATGCATTGGTATCCTGTTAAATCATCCTACATGATTTCTTGTTGTAAATTAACGGTGTAATATGTATATATTCATCCCAGGGTTGTCTTTCTAGCTTTCCATATGGCCACAACAGTAAACAATAGATCGACTTAAAGTATTCTACTGTTCTTCAGTATTCTCCAGAAATATTGATACACTTTTCCACTCTTTCAAACCGACTATGAAAGCAGTTATTATGCTAGTCATCAGTTGAGACAGTGTATTGTTTCTTTCGGCGACTGGAACCGTTGACCATGCAGGCCATTCTTGATTCTAAGGAATGTAACATCATTGGGAAAAAAATCGGGACCTTGCAAAGGATCATCTATAACTCGATGTTTTGTTACTCTAAAAACTCAATCGTCATTAACCGCTCTTCAATCCTCTAAAAGAATTGTAGCGACATGAAAATGAGCCATAAACTTCGCAACTTTTGTTGGCTTCTCCTCATCTTGAGACATCCACACAGATAATTGACGTTTGGTTTCGGCTTCGTAGAAATAAATCCATGGTACGTCAACACTCACGATACTATAAGCATTGTTTGAGTTTCCGTTGTTGAACCGGCTCAAAGTGATTCGGTACCAATTAACACCAGCCGCCTTTTGTTTTTCAGTTAATAACTTTTCCAAAGCCGTTAAGCAAAATTTTGGGAATTGAAGTCTTTGATATGCTTAAATATGTCATATGTTACATGTTGATCTTCATTGGCTAGTGCGCACAGAAGCGATGGCTTTTTTAGTGACTGCTGTCTTTGGTGTTGCTGCCCTGGGATCGTCGTTTGATACTGGTGCGCCCAAATTGGAATCTGCGATACTAGTCTACTGCAGAAATTATCAACTGATGTAATGCGTCATTACCAAAAACAGAAACCAACTCGACGAGACGTTGTTGTTGCGACAATCCTCTCCAAATCCATTTTTCAAATGACTAGTCAGTTTTCAAAATTTTCAGAAACTAAGTTCAATAAATAATGAAAGTGATTTCGACGGGCGACGTTTCATTGGTAGCTCCCTTTATGCAGCTACATCCGGCACTAAAAGATAACCGTATATCGTATTCGTATCAATTTATTGGTTAGATTCTATCATAATTTAATCCTCCAGCTGGACAAAATGAATTACACAACTTTCGATTTGTATGGAAGAATTGGATATCCACATTTACGCATAAATTGACTACATCCAGTGTCTGTTCGTGATTATTATATTTGGAAGGTTTTTGCTTAATAAAACATAAATATCCCAAATCTGAGAGAATACATTAACCAAGTAGATGATATGAAGTTCAGTGATGAAATAAAAATGGAAAAATTCTTGAGCAAAAGTTGCTTATTTTACTTTCATATGTGTACAACCGACCGACGTTTCGATGAAACAAACATCTTTTCCAAGATTTAACGCATAATGATTATTATCAAAAATTCCCAATGTTTATGTTATTAATTATTTTAAATATTGTTAAATTTGATACATTTTATATTGGTTATCATAAAAAATTAAGAAGTAAAAACCGAATGAAAGTTTCATTGGGCGCCATTTAAAATTTACAAAAGTGTGATCGTAAACAAGATTCGAAACCCAAAACATTCGAATCACTTATTTTACTTACAATCCACTTTTTTCAAGTGGTCGTACGTTGTCTCAATGTTCATTCTTAATTTATTGCTCAAAAAAGACACAGTAATATAGTTAATGTACAAAAGTAGCGCTAAAAAAACACCAGTTTTTCATTTCATTAAAAGATTGGGACCGGCTCGTTCTGCCTCCTATTTGACATTTTTCATTCTGTCGAAGGCCCAAGTTTGAGGCGACTACCAACCAGTTAGATTATTATTCGGCATAATGGTGATATTCAGACATGTGTTTTGTAACATTTCACTAACAATTATTCTTGAATTGCAGCGTGGTAATCAGAGCAGCTTTAAATTACTCTGACGATGTAAATTTTCACCTTAGAAAAATAAAATACGACAAAACAAAAGAAGCTAGTCTACATTTTCCTAAGAAAAGCACACATTCTTTGTTTATCGTCTACTATCCTTTTTTAAATAACTCAGTTTAGTGTTTTTAGTATTTAATCCATTTGATACTTTAATGCGTCAATTGTCTTTTACTTTTTTTGCAATTTCATTTTTAATCTTTTCGTTATGAGCTATATTCGAACAATGTGCGTTTCTCATTTGTCACAATTATTCAACTACGCTATATATGGTAATAGCCTCACATACAGAACTTTTTCTCTTTCAATTAATCCCAGTGTGAATTTCTTAATGGTTTCTAAGTGATGCGCCATAAACGTTTGTACGCCGCTCGAATCTATAAAGTTTCTGTTGCTGTCGCATCTCTGCTAACATCGGATAGAACCTCTTGACAAATGCACATCATATAATTTATGCTCCGAGTGTTTACGGCGTAAAACAGATACTCTTCCTAACGTGTAGCGCGGTGTGTTGCTCTTAACATTTTTAAACATATATCCTTTCCGACGAGCAAAACGATCAGTTTTCAACCTTACGGTTATTTTCCGTTCTTGCAGTAGCATTTTTTAATTTCTTTTCTACGTATTTTATCATATTAAGAAGCTGATAATACGTTAAATCTGTTATCGTAAAGATCTATACGTGATTGATAGATTCACATCTGTTTATGACGTTTATTACGAATGAAATTCATCCTACAAGTTATTAGATTTGTAAGATAATACATTCCCTTTATAATAATTCGTTATGGAAAAAATAGTAGTTCCAGATAGCTGTTTCCTAGGGGAATGCCACTAATGAAGCAATTTTCCACTTTAAGCTATAGCAAAGCTGTAGCTATAAAAAAATTAGAGCTCATAAAACCTGCAACGGTATATTGAAGGTTGCTTTTTGAAGAAATCCAAATAAAGTTTCAGATATTAGGTTACGTAATTAATACTTTGAAGAGAATGAAAAAGAGTATTTGTGGCTACGGTTCGACTATTATTTCATATTTTTGCCATTCTCTTAAAGGACTTAAAGAAACACTCATTTGGAAACTGTCAAATGATGTCAGCGAATTTGCGAATTGTCAAACAACCACATTCGTCATTTTCAATGAACAAACTGCATATAAATCTTCATACATTATAATCTAACTCAAAATTTCAAATGCAAAAAAAAATTCGAAGCCAATAAAGTATTTGAACACTTGATTTCTGGTAAAGAAATAGGTCAGCAGCAAGCGTAGTTAAACTAGAAACAGGGGAAAACCCAATGTGTTTGTTTCTAAAACCACATCAACAGATAAAAGTTCGATCACAATCCGCATCAAGAGTCGAAAAACAAAAGAATTGGGTAATGTTGAGAAACAAATAATTGTTATACTGCATAAACAGGGCAAATAGCTGCAGAGAAACAAATTATGAGCGAGGTGAAGAATCCCAGAATTGGTGTAAGAAACAGTTCCAAAAGCACGCAGAAAGCCATTTATTCTTTTAAAGATAAACCTCTAGAGTTTTCGCAAAAGGTGTTATTCGTGAACGAAAGCAAAGCAAGTTCAATATTTTCGAATCAGATGGACGACAAATGGTTTGATGGAAAACTACATAAAAAAAAATTGTAAAGCGGGGGGGGTAGTCATGTGATAGTATGTCATACAACGGTGTCGGTCAGTTACATTTTATTGGGGGAATTTTAAATGCCAAAAGTTATTTCGAAATTTTGCAACAAGAAATTTCAAACAGTATGTTGTGCAACGACCCTAAACACATTTAAGGAATTAGGTTCTTTTTTTTTATGATTTAGAAAAGTTGATTTTTGGCAAATATAGACTTTTTGTTATTAAAATAATGTGCTTAAGGCTAATGTCATGTTGTTAACCTTCATCAGATGCTAAAAATACAATAAATTTGTAAAAGAACAATAATATATATAATGCTAATAACTTCTTTCATTGTGTCTGCATGTAAAAAATGCAGCGTGTTCAAATACCCTATTAACCCATTGTACATAAGCATAATATTCTCTATCTAATTTGCAATATGTTCCAAATAAACGTATTACTCGAATCCTCGTGATAAATATTAATATTGTCATACCTACTTATTCATTAGTTCAAAATGCGATATTGGAATTTGTTAAATAAAAACTTAAACCTAATAACGTAATAATCTTTATCGTTTTATATGTAATTGCTTCAACCTTTCTGTCTATACAATATACAACATTTTATTTGGAATCTACGCATGTAAATGAGCATTCTTTTAAATTTGTAACGTTTGTGTTATTAAACAAGAATTCCCCAATAGTTATCACGAGCCGCCTCTGGATGCAAAGAAATGTGCATCATTTAAATCATATTGAAATTTCCTAAAACGGAAAAGCTGAGAAATTTCTTCTACGTCTAAATTATGATAGAAACTAACCACCAAATTCGTTCCTAACAAAAACAGATACATAAATAGGTACATACATATTGGGCCGTCAATATATTCACAACAAGGAATCATCTCGGATAATGTAACACGATACCAACTTTTACATACGTACATTGATACATGTGTAGACGAAACGAAGCATACGTAAGGAATGCTTATACGTATACGTGCATGTTTGGCGCCACTCGCTTTTTTATGCGGATCCTCGAAGTTTCGAGGGTGGCAAAGTCGAAAGAGGGATGACACCTCGCATAAATTACACGGGACACTTGTAAAATTTCAACGTGACATTCACGACATAAACTATAATTTAAGTCTACGCCGAAGGAATCTTACATATCTACGATAATATGTTTGGACGTGTGGCGTATGTTATACAGGGGTGGTCATCCCTGTGATCAAATAAACGTACCAAAAAGATTTTTTTGTTCACAAACTCCTCGATTTAACGTGAAGTTATATAATTATGTAACAAAAGCTATAAGTTTGAATGTATCAAAAAATATTTGTTAAATTAGCCTGGATTTTCCTTAACCAGAATAAGAAAATACTACACAAATAGAAAAGAACATTGTACGTGGGTGAACCACAAACAGGATATCCATAGATTTGGTGGTGCCTACTGCGAAATTAAATCTTTTCTGACATTCGATATTCACGGTTCCTTGACGTATGAACCGCAAACCTAGTTTTCGATTAATTGATTAGATTTCAACGTTGATAAAAGGCCATCAAAAACTCTAAGTTTCTATCTTAATTCATTAAAGCAATATATAAAACCATAAAGATGTAAGTTGGGCTGTAGTAAGAGTACGAATGTGCTAAGAGTTTTTATTTTTTTATACCCTGGATAAGTATGTAACAGATTCGATTGAAACTACTGATAAAAAATTAGGTAAGGTAAAATACGATTTGTCCTAAATCAATACAATTACCTCGAACGTAATGGAAATCCGGATATAAAGTTTGCAGGTGCCTACTTAAACAAGTATGGTGTTCTGGTAATTCGTGCGAACTGCTACTTTCAATCGTGTATGCGCTCTTCAGCAAATAACATGCTTCTCATTTTATATACATCCAAATAAAATGGAGAAGCATCCCAAATGTCGCAAATCATTTAATAAAAAACTATAAGTTATTGAAACAATTGAATTGTTCAAGGTGCTGAATTTAAATAAGTCAACAGTATCAAAAAATACGAGAATGAATTGCTCCAAAATTAAGAATGAATGGCACAAAAGTGCTAAGAAAAAAATACGTAACTTAATTATTAAAATGGTTTCTACAGCAGAAAGCACATAACATTCCAATGTGTGCTGGAAATGCTACAAATTCAAGTCGAAAGAATGTAGAAGATCAAGTAGCGATTAGTTTAAGTGCAGAAGTGAATGGTTAGACAGATTAAAAACGGCATACAACAGCGTACTGTAAAATAATTGGCGAATCCGGCACTGTTGATAAAATCAGATAAATACAGATCCTCGACAAATCTTTAATACAAATAAAACGTGTATATTTTCAAACCAGATGGAATCCACAAATTCTGAGGCCAAGAGTGTTTTGGAGGTAAGCTTTTGAAAGAACATGTAACAGTGATGCTATGTGCAAATAGTTCGGAAACAGAAAAGAGAAAGCCGCTAATAATAGAAAAGTTCCAGAGGCCGAAATAATTCGAAATTATTGGAATTCTACCTGTACATTGCACATTCAATAAAAAGACATGGATGACGTCATATATATTCAAAAGTTACCTGAAAAAATATACTGTTACTCATACACAATTGTTCAGTCCTTCATGTTGCATTTTCTCCACCTCGGCCAACCGAAGTTTTGGAACTGATGGACCAAGCAATAATTTGGATCTTAAAACAGACATTTCGAGGAAATTATTGCTAAAAATTCTGGAAATGCAAGCAACAAATCAGAATGTATGATTTTTTTTAGATGTTGTCAATATTGGTGGTGTCATAGAAATGTGGATTCAGGAAATTTCAACAATAATCTTTATGCAGAAGATGATCATTCATTAGTGAATCAATGAAAATAGAAATGTTCCAACCAATTTGAAGATTATGTTAATGTCGACAAAGCATACAATTATCAGTCGAGAGCTAGTTGACGAAGTAATGCAGTAAAAACTTTTTATCAGATATGAATGAGGATGATGAAGTGGATATAGAAGAAATATCAATAAATGAGTCACTATAATGTGTAGGAAAACTTCAAAACTATTTTCAATATCAAAGAGATAAAAAGAACTTGGCTGCAACAATTTGTTCAAAATACTTCCTTTCAAACAAAAATTATTAGATTTTCTAAATTAATTTTTTTGTGACCAGTTTCTTAAGTTTTTAAACAAAATGAATTATTTCACACCTATCACCTTCTTGTATAATGAACTGTACACAATGAACGTTTATGGGAGGCCTGATCAAGTCCATTTTAAACTATACATGTAGTTCATGATATCGTGTTATCAGATCGCTAGGTGAAGATTAGAAAGACCGCAAATACGCTACACAATTCAATTGAACATGTCCAAAACATCCTTTAATAAATAAATAACATTTTTATAAACAATATAACGCGCAAATAGAATTTTTTAAAGGAATTATTTCGAAATATGCTCCTTTATTGTTAAAAAAGTTGTTGCAAATTTACAAACCAAAGTATCGTTCCCATCATCGTAAAGCTCTCAAAGAAACGAAAATAAACACCGACCATGGCCAACCACAAAGAAACTGTCGAATTGTCCATATCCATAACTATAAGCGATCTCATATGTAATTGTTATAGTAATATTTATTAGTAAACCATTGGACATTTTCTTTGTTTTGCTTTCGCCGACTGTATACACTCGTGCAAACGGTGTCACGTAACAAGGTATTCATTGTTCGAGAACCTCGGTACATACAATTCCCAGCATACACAGGATGTTGGGTCTTGGGCCGTGCCTGTGTGTCCGGAGTGTTTGGACGTTGTTTGCGCGTGTACATTCCTGTTGCTTCCAGGAAAATATACGTCAGCATATGCCCCCGTGGGATTTGTGGAGTAATTTAGAACGCGTACTCTATATACTTGCATATTTATTTGCATACGCTAGGGTATACTTTTATAAGAACGTATTATTTTTCTTTTTCGTCTCTCTTTCAGGTCTAGAGTGTAGACAACTTTAGTGAATAATGAACGCGTTCTATAATTTCCGTTAAGTCAATGGACCACACAAAAGTACCATATATACGTACATTTAGCATTGAGTTAATTTAACTATAAGTCTGCGTTAAATAAATTTTAAGTGTACAGCATTAATTATAATTTGGGTTTGCTTTTGTATGTACAGTGCTATCAAAGCTTGATGTCGGAATCTCTTGATAACTGATCAATTCTACAAAAATTTTGCAATTTGATCAGTTAATATTTGTATTTCTACAACATCAGAATGAACCTAAAAATATTGTAACATAAGTAGCTATAAAAATTAGGAATACATAAGTACGAAAAGCTCCGGGTAAATGAAATTTTAATGTTCTTGAACTACAATGAAATATGTCCAGTAAATTGCAAATACAGTTATTCGTTGTAAGTGCACATAAGTTGGTTAATAGGTAAGTTCTGATGAATTAGTGTGACAAGTTCCGGGCAATTAATATCGTTATCAAGCAATTTATGCACGAATACAAAGTCCAATACAAACGTAAAACAGCAAAATGCTTTCATGAAATGAAATAATTACCAAAAGATTGGCCTAACTTTAGAAATCTCAACTTCCGTTGAATTAATTTTAACTTATATCGAGGACGCCACACAACAGAATCATAAGACATAATCTAGTATATATATGCAAAGTATAGAACCCTGAAGCACACAGAGAATAAATGTTTTTGGCTGTTAAGCAATATTCGGAGATCATCAGTCAACAGCATATTAAAGAAAACGGGAATTTGCGAAAGAGAACGGATACGTCATTGTTATTTAAATTAAAAAAGAGGTAATGGCCCCAGATGACTTCCCTGCGAGAGCCATTTAGCCACCACCATCCTAGATATGTAGCCGCCTAACGTAGCAATTATTCAAAATATAGTGGGTGGACCTGAAGATCTTACCTGGACAAAAACCGTCTTGTTCTAGATTTTTGGCATAAGTTCATCAAAAAATACATTATAAATAATCGATTCAAAGACTTCAGCCGAAATCCATAAAATAATTGTTAGATGTTAAATATTATACCGCAATGTAAAAATATTAATTGGGGTCCTGAAGAAAGGATAGTTGCTACAAACCGAACTACGTTAAACAAAGAGAAACATATTGCTACGATGTCGCTTATGTATGGCGGTGTGACTAATAACGGTCTAGGTACACCTAATTAAATTATTTCCCTTGCGGTATGTTTAGTACATTGAAATTTAAAAATGGGTTTTGCGAACGCTGGGAGAATCGATTTATCCAGCGAGACTAGTCGATCTCTTGGTCGAAGGCAATCATACATATATAAATTAAACGTCCACAAACAGCAGTAAATGTCTGAATGACAAAGAAAAAATTGAGTCAATATTTTGGAGTGTTTTGGAGCAAATCTAACATTATAATAATCCAGAACACCATTCTACGCCACGTATTTGGAATCTTTTTTATTTTTTTAATGGAAAAAAACAAAGGTTGCGCAATGAAAAATCAGCCACCCTCTACATTTGTACTTTTCGCTTTATAGCGGCGAAGATAAATATCAACCACTTGTTAATAGTTTCACTGTTATTGTAAGACTATTTTAATATTCACGAAGCTAAAAAATTAAAAGAATTGTAATAATTTCTAAAATGTAATTTATCATTTTCTTTGGTGCGAAGTACAAATAAAAAAAGTTCAAATAAAATCAGGTTACCGTGACAATAACACTTCTTGCGAATTTGATTGGACCACCAATTACAACAACCAATTATTTGCTAACACAACCAATACGTAATTCTAGATTTGTTGTTCAAGTGACTCATATTACTTTAAAACGGTGATTTTTTTTTAAAAGTCACTTTTGAAAATTGGTATTTGTACACAAATTCAACAAGGAGACTTTACTCCCAAAAATTTAAAATTAAACTAAAGCAGAAGTAAAATTTTACAAATCACTGGCAAAAAATACAGGAATGTTTATCTTCTTTTAAATATAAATTAATCGTAACAGACATTTCTCTTTAAAAACATCGTATTTCAAAATCTCTATCACAGCCTATCATTAGTAATTACAAATTACAATGGCTAATATGTATTTTTCAAGTTAATTTACTGTAGTGTAATAATGTGTATTAAGATTTAAAATTCGGTATAATCTAGCATCTCCCGACATTTTACCTGCGTGGGTTAACCGATTTTCCGGTGGCCGTGTTTCGATGTCTTTAAAAGTGTTGTCGTCCCGATAAGCTCCGGGATGTGGAGTGTGTGGTCCCACGTTTTGTAACAACAATCGATGCTGTTCGAATTTTCTATTGAACGTAACATTTTATCTGTCTGTTTTACTTTGACGTTCAAGTATATAAAAATTATATAATAGTTTTCAATTAAGGAGTTAACCAAGAAATAAATAATTGAATGTTTCCTGATTTCAATTTGTAGCTACATAGAAAGATGTGTATATTTGAATTTTATTGTTTAAATCTGTACTTCTAGAAAGTTTTTATCGCAATTTCAAAATATAGAATAGATTCCAAATGGTTCCCAATTCCCGCGAATAAAGGAAAAAAAAATGATAATTGTCAAACGGATTTATAATAAAATCAACATAAAGAATACCTTATATTCACTCGAAAGTTACTACATACCATGCTTTCAATTAAACTCTCATTAGTGAAATATATGTCTTCTTTATCAAAGTTTTACTTAAAAGACATTAATATTTCACACTGTTATTGGAAACATAGATTTACTCTACGTGAAAATTTAATTAAAGGCACGGTACCTATGTGAATCAAAACGGTGAGCAGCTGATCATTTACATGTTAATGATAAAAGATTGCATAGATTCTAATTAATATATGTTATTGTTATTATTTAATATGATAATATGTATCTCATAAATGCTTGAAGCTATGTACTGTTATTAATAGTGCAGGAAATCCCCGTACTCACTAACTATTTTCATGATACACAACTATCTAGTGTAAACCATTGATAAACGATTGGAGTGAGGAAATATACCGTATACCTTCCTTATTGTAGTATATGTTATTATTTATTATATCACAGCTCACATATAAATTATAAGAAACAATATAACAACAATTTGAACATGAGCTTCCATTTGTATTTTGCTTTAGCAATAAACGCACTAGGAGTCAAAATACATCAATAGCCATTTATAAAAGTTACAGAGTTACAAAGAAAAAGTAACTAGGCGATAATGCGCGATGGCAGGTTATAAATCTATATGTAAAAAAATAATAAATATTATTTATAGCACAAAGAAAAACTTTACTGCGCTTCTCAAACATGTCAAAATGCTTATTTTATTTTGTTAACGACCAAGGTGTCCCAAATTTTAAGTTCTTCGCAAGCGCCAGTATTTGACGGTTACATTTCTTACTTGGTGTTTCCTAAACTCTTTTTCTAAAAATACAACGTATAAGTTGTTGCAGATACTTAATTATTGCTATAGATAATAGTTTGCAAAAGACCAATCAAACTAGTTTGCCAAACACAGATCGGTTAGTATTTCAAATATATGAATTGCTTTCAATAGAAAATATGCGAAAAACCAAAACTGCATCTTCAAGCAGCAAAATTTTTTTTTAGTGCTAACTAATCTAATATTTGCAAGCTTTTCTTTCATTACTTGTACCGTAGTAATTCAACCCATGAAGTTCTAGGAGATTTTACTTATTCTAGCTGCCGGAAAATTTATTTGATTTCTCTTAGGTTTCTTGTAGACGTTTGCAAACAGTTTCATATTTACACTTAGGGCATGCAGACCCTGTCGAACAGTGGGGAAGAAGAACTGAGGATGATATTATTTCTACCCAATACTTCAGTTAATTTCATATATTAAAGTCAATAGGAGGCGGAGTTTAGTACAGTTCGTAATTACATGAGAGTTGAAAATGAAAATTACGATTTTTTCCAATAGTATGTAGGTACTATTGAAGATTTGCCCCAGACCTCACAGTAATTTTAGCGTCTAATTGAAGGTATTACGCGTATACATTGTGGTAGAGAAGCTTTCTCATTTATCTGACATAAATGAAAAATCTAAACTAAATTGTCAGGCCAGTCAATGAATCTCACCGATTAGAAAAGGAAGAAAGTTAGAAAAGCCTAATTTATGTAAATTGTAAATTGAAATTATGCTATTTAATTTTGTGGTACATTTATTTATTTATTTAAATTGGATTTCACAAATACATTGTTTGATTCCATCTAGTATAAAACTTGTTGAATTTACGGAAACTTAATAACATTAAATTTATTACTGCGCTTCGTTTTGCAGAAACCTTATATATAGGGTACATACCACATCAATAATTTAAATTTTGTATGGCTCCCCTTTTTTACGCTTTTCGAATAAATTTCACGGACAGACCCATTTCCATGGGAATTAACACGACTGCATATGCAAGTGCGAAAGTGATAAATATTTTAACGATAGTCGTTCCAAAAAATATTCTTTAAAAAGCCAACTTTAAAGTGTTATAATCGCTACTATAGAGAAACTTCCTATAGAGCATAACCGATGGTGATAGAGACACTACAAAATAAGATTGAGATTTCGTCATTTCTGATAATTACTAACTTTCGATGCTATCTTTTTCAAGGGTTTGTTTTCGCATTTTTTAAATATTCCTATATTTTCGAGCGATCGCATCAAAGACATATTAACACGCTACTATCTGACAATATAATTATTAAAAAATAATATATTGTTGTCTGCAAAATATATCTAAAAATAGTTCGTGCAACTGATACCATTTGAACTTGAACGTCGAAGAGAAGTCGAATCGTTTTTTGACTGGCTGGCGACGAGAAGAAAGTGACAGAAGCAGATATCGGCCGAAACAGCGATTAAAATGTATCAGAAACCTGACCTAGGACGGTTAAAATTGGTGAGAACGTTGACTCGGTTTTAACGTGTCGATTATTATTTATTGACATCCACAATACGCATATGCACGTTTTGTTAATCGTTGGACAAAACAATGTTGTCCATCGAGGAATTTAGCCGATTTTGATTACTCTTTGTTCGACGTTTTTCGAACGATAATCAAAGCATTTGCCCATAAAAAGATTATTGCATTTTTGTAATAAATTTAATTCTTAAAATAGCTTTTAGGTAACAAATATTTTTTGATATATACAATGTGTCCCCGGATGGGGTTCCCACTCTCATGCACTTTCAATTTTTAATTCTTTTTTTAATCATTTTTGATCAATAGTTTTGCTAATTTTGGGATGTTAAATGCAGTGCACAAACTTGCGATAAAACATTCTATGGCATTACCAGAATTAAAAAATGTAAAATTCTCCTTAAGTGAATTATTAGGGCTGTCGAAAACCGTCTTTTTGAAGAACTGACAACCCACCGCACTACTCGGTTCCGGGTTATCCAGGTACCCGGTTCTAAAACTGGATATCCAATTATTAGGTTCTAGAACCGTTTTCAAGTACCCAAAGTATCGGGTATTCGAACACTCAGTTGAATGCCGTCTTTTCCCGTTCTTTTCCAGAACACCCGGCTCTGGAACCGGATACCCGGAACTGGATATTCAACTGTTTGGCTCTAGAATGCTCTAGATGTATCCGATGTTAAAAATTTCAACTTTGCTATTTTAAAAGCAACATCCTGTGTATCTGAATGGATTTCGATACACGATAAAAAAAGTTTTCAGAAAACCTCATATAAACGTTATACATTACATACTTTTTATTGTGAACGCCATGTACACAATGACGTCCTCAAGTATCTCCTCCATATTAGCTTTTGAACAACAGAAGCTAGCGTTTTTAGAAAAAGTAGCTCAATTTATATTTTTGTGATCTATCTTTTGGTGTTATTGGCAGTTCATTTCCGGTATCACCGGATGCGATTTTCTTACGTCAAATAGAACATTCTGCACATTTTTTTGTTTTCAGAAACGCAAACGAAAAAAAAATTCAACGATACAGCTTTTAAAGTTCTAAAAGTGTATTATTATTTTTATTAATTATTATTATCCTGCATTTTCCATATTTCGTTATGCTTTCACAATCAGTACTACTTTTCCTCATTTTATGATCACTATTGTCTTCACTTTATCAAACTATGTTCGAATTAATTAACTATCGTATGTTTTTTTAAATTTATCGTTTTCTTGGTAGATGATTGTTTGTATCTTAGTCTTTTTACGTACTTTTACGTTTTACGTTACTTTTTAGTTATGTAGTTACTCTAGGATGACTTTCAAAATTGCTTGAGACGCTGTAATCTAGCAACAATTACCATTTTATTTGCCGATTGGGCACAATAAATTCGTTGTTACTGTTGTTATATACACGCTTTTTCAAGTTTGTCATGACCTCAGGAGCCTTTGTGTGTAAATTGTGCGTGTTACTGTTCCCTAGTTTTGTTACTATCAAAGGGTGAAGCGCAATTAATTGTTTCGGAACGGCAATTGGTGACTCGGGAGTATGCCGGACGCACTAAAAAAATTTGATCCTAGCGGGACTCGCACACACAGCACCTAACTCTACCCAGTCAGGCGCAGACCTTCTTACCACTGGTCCACCGAGTCATTTAAGCCGTTTAAATTTTATGATCTCCTGTCAAAGCAGATGTTCCTGTTTATTTTAGTCAATCTTTGCCCAACTTAGCGCAAAGTTTAGCTATTTCCAAAGGCAGGTAATTTTTGCTAAATTCATGGAATATTAAAATAACTTGAGACATGACCCATTCGTCAACATTCTAAAATCAACAACATAAAAAACAAACCTATCACCATAAATTATTTAATTGCAATAAAGTTGAATAATGTGAAGATATAATAACGGTTAATAACACAGGTAAAAACAAAGAAAAATACTACCGAGAATAAGCAGCAAGAGTATGAAAAATGCAGAATATAATAACAATAAATAATAAGAATGTATACTTTGGAACTTAAGATTTTGCCAATTGTTAGGTTTATGTTGCTTGGTAACCAGCTTTCTGGATCAACCCTTATAGAAGACAATTCGATGCTCTTTTCTAGCCATTTTTTTTAGCAAAAACAGATTACCAAAACTGCATGTCATATATTTCTCGATTATAACATACTATCGTTGGATTCTTTTTTCACCTGCCTTCCTCAACACGTAAAATATACAGAAATCGATCTATCTTTTCTAAAGACGCTATCTTATGTCGTTCAAAAGTTAGCATGGTGGGAAGACTTTAGAACCTCACTGCATCAATAAAGCAATCTCTACATGTGAATTTAGGACGGGAAATTAACGTCTAAATCCAATTAGGCAAGAACAAACAAAAAGAAAGCAGGCGATAAGATTGCTGACTGTATTGGAATTATGCTTTATGTTCAGTTATATAAACATCTTGATCTAAAGCTATTGACAATTCGGTGATAAAGATTATTATCCTCTCTTATCTGCACCAAATTTCTTCGTACTAACCGTTATCATTAGTAAATGGTTTTTATGTAATAACCAAGATCTTTTTAAATATCTAATATCTGTACAAGCAAAAACGAAAATTCTGTTGTGACTAAAGTAACCCTAAAATTTGGAAATAAATTGCGAGCGTCACATACCAATTGCACCACTATCTAGTGGTTATGCAATACTTTGAAATTATCACATATTGTATTTATAAGTGCCAATGGTTTATGTATAAATAAATACAGTTGAATTTAAAGCAAGATTTAAAATTAACCTTCTAAGATCTAACACGCGTATGTATGTTACATACGTGCACAGTTTTTCGGGTATATTGCAAGGTCTATCTGTGTGGTTCTCTAAATTGATATGTAACATGTAGGGGGCGTTCGTACCCTTGGGATCCATCGGTCTCTTTTAACAGCGTGTGGCTGTGAGTACGTTGTACATTATATTATGTATATGTGTGTGTGGTTTTTTTAAACCTCTTACCGAACAAATTATGTACCATACCCGTTAAGGTTTTAAGTGTTAACACATGAAAACAATATTGTGACGGAAAAGGATATGAAAGAACTGAAATGGAATTCTTGAAAATGCATTATAGCATTGCGCAGTAGACCATGCAACAAAGAAGTGTATTCGATGTGGTAACTTGTATAAGTCGCAATATTCCTAAGAGACAAGATATCGAATTTTACGGAATGCTATTTTAAAAATTAACTAACTCTAATCGGTTTAATACAATATCGTCTGTGGTTCGGCAATAATTCCGTGGAAAACCGATCTACCTGGCACTTGCTAACGTAACGCAATTCAAACTAACGGGGAAAAATCACATTCCATCAATTCGACTTTACATCAGAGTGATTTTTCTTCTTTCCTCTTTCAGACAAGTTATCAACGTTTACACAAGGGATATCGAAGTGCTAACCAATGTTCCGATTAAGGTACTTACTTGCGGATAAGGACGCCGATGCGGAAAATGTAGGACGATTTCTACCGGTGCTTGCGAGAGGGTATTGGAAGGACGTATTCAGGTTGGAGGGATACCAGTCCAAATGCGGCGCCACATGATACGGTCTTTGATTGGGACTCGTATTACTAAACGTCGCGACTCTATTGAATGCCGGAAGGGTGTTATCCGATGCTGTCGATGTTACCTTAGGATATTCTTCAGAGAGATTCAGTTCCGTTTGGTTTGTCATGGCTGTAAATGAAAAAAAAAAAACGAAATAAAGAATAACTACAAATGTTATTTTTTTATTGCAAATATGTAAATCAATGTTTAAAAAATAACCAATAGCTTTAACAACAAACTTAACACACAAAGTATAAGCAAGAACCTAACAGTATTCAAAAAACAACCATAAAAACAGGTAGAAACGTTAATCGTAACTCTTCTTTAACAATTTCTAGAAGATACTCCCACAAAGCTAATTTCTTTCATTTCGATATTGTTAGGTTTCTACTGAATTTTTTAAAGCACAAAGGTTGTTGGTACAATTCAGTTTTGGTATTATAAATGAGATTTTTTTTAAACTGAACAGAATGTTAATAAATTAATCATGTAAACATGAAAAACAAACGTCCCAACACCAAGGAATCACAATGGACAAGTCATATTGCAAATGTCTGCCAACATATGTTTCTCAACAACAATTAACGCACATTAAGAATAAAAAAATGACGGAGCAAAACTATGACTAAAATTTAAAAAAAAACAAAAATGTTCATGCACACGACACTCGTCACTACAACGATTTCTATCCAACGTATCATTTAGATGTTTATCCTCGGGGTGTCCAATATTTAGACACGAAGCATTATAACAAATTGCCATCTCATTTTATTTAAGAAAAGCAATAATTTTATAAATGTTAATGCACGATCGATGATTTATTTCTTTAATTATTATTATTATTATTATCATCTTTCGACACCTCGAATCAATAAACGTTATCATTATTATTATTGTTACAAACAAAAACGAGCGATTTGGCGCCTAAAAAAATTACAACTGTTACTAAATTCGTCTACAAGCCTGAATTGATTGATGATGGATGTTTTGTTAATAAGACCCTCATTATGGTAGGTTCTGGAAATAATTCGAAATATAAGATCGATATTTTTAAATTTCATTTAAGTATTCTATAAACAGATTCAAGTCGAACCGACATATTTTTATATCGACTAAATTTGTAAGTTTGAATTGAAGTCTTTAGCAACTTAACATTTTATTGAAATTCCAAGAACACGGAAATTCCATATCATTAATCTAAACATTTAACATAATTCGAAACATTGAAATCGTTCACTTTTTCGATACGTAACTGTTCGTGACATTATCGTATTTAATGTCACGTTTTGGATAATCTCTTTGACGACATACGAATTTTTCGGAGCATCAAAAAATACGAAATTATCTTTGTAGATCGCATAAAATCGAGTTAGGTCGCAGTGTCAACCAAAATATATTTTTACATTTCGCATCACGTAACGGACGATAAAGAGGCACTAATCTTGTTTACACGTCCGACAGAGACCGCATAGGATAGGTCAGTTATTTTCAAGATGAAATAAATCCGTTTTCTGCGCGTCTTGTTTTGTTCGTCGGTATTCGGACATCTTCTGTGTATGTGTACGTTTTTTTTTCCTTCGTTTCGTTTGTACAAAACAATTATTACTGCAATATATTTTTCATTTTGTAGTATATAGAAAAATATGGACGGTTAAAGTTCGCGCATTCGAAATGTAATCTTAATCTACAGACAATATAATTGCCGTTGAGATATCGGATTAAAAAACAATATCTGGGTACTTTATTTACGAAGCCCGAGAGATATTGCAATTCATTTTTTATAATTCATTGAATCGCGTCGAGTATTTACTCGCCTGATTTGGTAAGACACTTAAGTAAAGTGAAAACAAGGGTAGCGACCTGTTAGATAAATAAAAATCCAATTAGGACTACTACTAAATCCGGTTACTAATCTTTAAAAATAATATTATGACAAGTGCAATAAATCCTTTAAAGATCGCACGCGGAATCTGAAGCAACCTATATGCAGGTGTGAGACTTATACCGTCGGTTAGCCGATTACAGGGAATTATTACTAGCTGAAAACTTACAATTTGTGTTCCATTTGTTTTATGCTGATATTTCAAATAAAAATAGTGGCAATCAAATTATTTTTCATTATATAGGAAACAGAATAGCATACACTGTTCACCATCTACGTAAATTCTATTAAGATTTCTCCCCATTTATCTTTGGCCATTTTGCGAAAAAAAAGAAACGCATCTTCGCGAATTTTGACGTTTTATTGACGGGGGAAGGAAAGGTCAATAACTGAAAAAGTGCTTAAGTTACGACATTTCTGTACAACGTCAAAATATAATAAAATTAATAATACGAGGCGATACAAAAGGTTATTGGCATATAATAATAACTCATTTATTTTAAATTGAACCGCCTGTATATTATTAGTACATGATTTGATTATCTATACAATTATCTATAAGAGTTAGTTAACACTCCCTACATCTATCTGTAATAGTTTCTGAGTTATTTGAGTTTCTTGAAAATTGAGCAATAAAAAGGGAGAAAACATTTTTAAAATGCTATGATTTGTCGCTCGACTGACTTGCAGGTGTTTTAATGAATTAAAAGCTTGCATAAACTACTTAAGTTAGGCATAGGAAGTATAAATTAACTCTTACAGAGAACAATCAAACAAATCATTAGATATGAACAAGGTAGAGGAATTTTGCAGCGACTAGATAGACTCGTGTTTTATCGACTCCCGGCGAAACCAGTAGGCAACATGAACCCCTTCATGAGTCGAATAAACACAATTCTGTCTAGTCGCTGCAAAAAAGAAATAATTTCCCCTACCTTGGTCATCTCTATAAATCATATACACTGATAATATAGAGGTGTTCCGCTTAAAATAAGCGGGTTATTAAATCTTATTGATTAATATCGTATTGCTAATTTTAGAATTTTTTAATTTTGTACAGTAAAACAAGATATTGACTACATAACCAGAAAATTTCAGTTCAGTTATTGATTGATCTTGCGTCGGCTCTAGTTTGAATTGCATGTGGCAGTGTAAATAAATGAATTCTTCAAATAGCCAATACTTTGTGCCTTGAAGGCTGGAAGTTACAGCAACGTAATGCTAGATGCCACGTTTCCAAGTATGTAAAACATTAGCTGGAAGAGAATGGAGTCGACACAATCTCGTGACCAGTTACTACTGAGAAGTATACATATGAATTACTTGTGCGTATTGTATAAATAACAAAAAGTTATAAATTTATTCTTGTATAGAATCACAACATGTATAAAAGGTTATTTATCTAGAATTACGTAAAAAAAAAGCACATTTTAAGTAAACATTGGTTTACTTTCAACATTACTGACAGATAATTCGTGGTTTCTGTCTGTCATGATAACAAAAGCACTTGATACTGATGTATGTATGCTTGTATGTGTGACAATCTGAAGTCTAGAATCTAGTGTTAGTAATATTATATAATAGAATAAAATTTTATATTATTTTAATCTAAAAAGTCAATTATAGTTTCAAATACTTTATGCTGCTATATTTGAATGTACTGAAAGATTTGGTCAAAATAGGGAAGTAATCAGAGCGTGGGTAAACCCTTAAATATTTTAAAAATTTGTGTAGACTTTTCTAAAAACTTATTTCAAATCAACGTAAATTGTTTCAAAGCGCTTTAAAAAACATTAGGATATGACTCTAGGTTACCACAAAAATATAATTTCTCACTGGCTTATTGTTTTTAGCAATCTGCATTTGTAATTAGTGATGTGTGAGTCCGCTAATTTGAGTTAGGAAATATAGAAAACGAAATAAACCGATGAACAACAGAAGCTGGAAGACTCTACAGTGCACCATAAATAAAACCATTCTAGTGTTTGGACGCGAAACATGGACAAAAGGAAAAAAAAAACACGGAAATGGGATTCCTGCGAAAAATAGAAAATAAAACAAGAAACACACAATTCAAAGACAATTCAGATGGTTTGGATACGTTCTAAGATTGTGATCAAGTGGAAAAACAAAAAAAGATCAAGAAAGGCATGTAATGAAGAAGTGAAAAAAGCAACAGAACAAAGACGTGTCAAATATTCGAAACACAGAAAATAGGGAAGAATGAAAAAAAAATATGGAAGAAGACTCATGAACTCAACTCAATACAACTTGTTCAACAGATACTCTTGATAAAAAAGAGTTGTTTTCTAGCCCCCTGATTGTTCAAATTGCGAAAATTAACGCAAGATTGAAAAATCTGATTGAAATACAGCTTAGTTGTCGAAAAATAGTACTTTTTAGATGTTGACAATTTCGAAAAGACCCATTCTTTAAATAACTAAACATAACTTGGTATACATATCTAACAGGGGCACAAATGGTTTCTTATAGATAAGCACAAATTAGTGCATAAAATTAATTGTAATTCTTTAAATAATATAAGATATTCTATAGCATTCAAAATTATATATTTTGGAAATATTGGAAATAACACTCGGAAGCAGGGTTTTTCTTTTATTTTGATTAGCTACTAGTTGCTAAAGGTGGTTAGCAGTTAAAAATTAACGGGCAACGTTTTAGCGCAATATAACGCATCTCACTTCTATTAATTTATATAAATATTAAAATGTAATATTTGCAATAAAAGGATTTGCATTGTAAGAAATGCAAATTCAATTGATCACGAATCAAATTCCAAAAATAAGACAATGAACAAGTTAAAACGTCTATTCGACAATTCTACGCTTCCTCTCGTAAAACAACATACGACTTCTTAGAACAAATGAGTCACCAGGTAACTTTGTACTCAAGCGTACAACAAGCATAAACAATGGGTGAAATTTTGCGTAGAATTTGCGTAGAATTTAGAAGTTAAAGGGAAGATATTGAAATGAAATATTTCATCAATCTAAATAAAAATTATAACCATTAAGGCACTACTTAATTAACGCGGAATCTTTTAATTTAGAGCAATAAATTGAATATATATATTATATTTTTGTGTGTATTGAAACGTTTAGAATATTACTTCCACGTATTACGCATACGATCATATGCACGTTGTTACCATAAACATCTCGTTTGACTTTTAAACAAATTAGAAATAGGAGACTCGCTATACACTACTGGCTGTAATACTGTACCGGTACTTAAACTAATTGTTTCTGTATTAAGTCAAGACCTTGAAACTAGACGTAAATACACGTTTTGAATATTTTACCAAGACACGCACAGTATATTATATAGATTTGTATATACTGTTTTTCGTTTAAATACCTTTTTATAGAAAAATTTCAAATTTTGATGACGCAATGTAGATGTTATCAGTAATAGGTTTTGATAATAGTACCTCTTCTACTATTTAAAATAATACCATGAGTGTTCGAGTTTATGGTCGATGTTCCCTTTAATTCAGCAATAAAGGTACGTGAAGCAACATACTCCAACATAATGCAGCAGCAACTCATTTTAATACGAAAAGTTTACCCTTATTTAAATATGTTTTGTTGTTGCATTATATTGATGTTGCGTGAAACCGTTTTTGGTGACAGAGATCAAAGGATAATATGAAACAAAATGAAACATTCGCCAACATAGATTCCAATGTGAACGGAATGTTGCGAGTTGAAGCTTGTATTTCAAAAAGGTCGCGAAACTATAGATACAAAGCATATTTTACGTTTTTTAAGTATGAACATTATATATAGTGATGGCGTTATGGAAGGTGGAATTCGGAGATATGTTTAAATTTAATTGGCAATTATAGAGAACACCCATGTATTTGGGATCCTAAAAGTGTGAAATGTAAACGCAGAGAGACGGAAAATGATGCCTGTAGGGTGCCAACTTACTGAAGAAGTGAAAAGAAAAATTGGAAACGCTCGCGCGATCGGAGGCTCGCTTTCATTCAAAATTATTTGTTTATGATATTATTATTTCTTCGGTAGTCATTAATAAATCTTCCTATACGTCACAATAGCTTACACCTCAACTAGAAAGGCAATGTTGCATTTAAACGCAAAAGGTGCAAACATTTCTTAAATATGTGGATTACTGTGAACAGTGACTTTTTGTGGTAACGGTTCAACGGGGTGTACAAGCTTTTTAAGCTTCAAATTTAAAAAGTCTAATGAATTGATACACATAAGACAACTTCTTACAACATAAGTTGCAATTGTTAAATATACCTAATATTAACCGCTCCGCTTGTTAGAACTGAAAATATTAAAAGAACGAAATAGGTACCTAATATGTAACGGTACTTAAACTGGAAATAATGATTCATATTGAAGATTTAAGTATTAGAGTTTAAAGTACAAATGAATACAAATTCATATTATTTGTTCATATTACAATATAATCCCAAATAAAACCTGAAGTATATGTAATACTTGTAATTAGTATTGAATACTAAAACCTATTTGTCATACCTGCCCCAATTATTACGAAGCAAAATTAAGAGCCTTTAAGAATATGCTAATATTAGTACGTCCATAGAATTTCTATTCATATAGTCGATATTTAAGATTAGATGTTCCATTTCCTGCAGTTAAGCTTCTGTCAATTTTATTGTCAAATTTTAAATTTTCCGAGTGGCTTATCGAAAAATTGATTTTTTACCGCTAGAAATAAAAAGAAATAGCGAATATCTGAGATAAAGATAATAACTATTACCGCTTTTATCAATACATTTAGTAACATGAAAGGAATCAATGCTAATTAGTTTCATATACTTCAGCACTCCAAACATAATTTTAAGTTTTTAAACAAAACCAGTTATTGATCAAAGTTTTCCAGTGCTATGAATGCAAGGTTTCAGAACTACAATCATACATAATAATTTTTTATGTTCTTATGTTGGGACTATATACGAAATGATGAAATATATTTGGATGATACAATTTTTTTAAAAGGTAAATAGGATTATCATGTTATTAGTTTAAACATAACAAAGAAATATTCTTCGTATAGTACAGATATTAATGTTTGCAGATGAAAGTAATGTTAATAAAGATAAACAGATTTTTCAGGTTTTTAATGGGCATCAAATCAAGTGGTAAGGTGCAGTTTGTGCAATGAGTGTATGTTTTCCAAAACTATATATTTAAGAACAATACGGCTTCAAGCTGAGCTGAATTTGGTTATAATAATTATATCAACAAATGGAAATTTTCAGTCACCAAATCAAATAAAAAATCAAGATAGAAGAAGATGGGCATTCAAACCTTATTGACCTCTTAAATAAAACGTTTAAAAAAATGATGATATGGTAAACACTTCGAATAATTTCGTATATTTTTAATTGGGAATGTTTATGCGATATATGATAATAGTATGATGATAACGACTTACCAGTATTGTTCCAAAACTGTGTAGCTTGAGGTGATCCTGTTGTGTACATGGTTCCAGGATACGTACTGACAGATTCTTTGTAAAGAGAGCTGAAATAGAAATAAGAATTTTAAACGAAAATTGTTATGAAGATAAATCACTTTAATCTTAAGTGAAAAGTAGTATCAAGTTCAAGTGCGATGTTAAGAAAGACACTCACACTATATCGCAAAAAAGAACGGAGATTGTTACAACACAATAAAATCACAATTCTATTATGAGATGATAATAAATTGCTGGTTATCCGCGAAATTGCAAAAGCGCGAATTTTAAAAATTCTTCAAATGTATCCAATATAATGTAATTGTAAAGCTCAGATGATAGGCGGTGTAGCGATAACGGCGATATATCTTCGATATATACAAGCTGGCTAGTCGTCGTCGGAGACCATCGGAGGAGGCACTGACTAGTGGTATCGTCTGTCAGTTAGTGGTATGCGATGTCGCGCTACGCCGTTATTGTGGTGCCGTAGTCGTAAAGCACAACATGCACTTCCAACCAAACGGACCTAACACTGGCCGGCTATGATGGAACTAATTACCGCCGTGTACCATCTTACTTAAACAAGGCCTTCTGCACGACCGGGCCGGCCGACCAACCACGTGACGCCGAACGAAGCGTGACGTCACGCAACGCCGTAATGTGTGGTCTTATCAAAAACGACGATGTTGAGCCGCGCCACCGCAAAATTCCCTACGGTCGCGCTCCTCTCTGATTGTTTTCAAACAAATGCCATTGTCGAGACGAAAGAGCGACGAGCAACGAATTTATCGTTTGTCATTTATTTTGCGTCGCTTGTCGGATGATAAGAAGTCAACGTTAGTCTATCACGATAAGACTTGAAAGGTTTGAAAAAAAAATAGATTATAATTAGAAAAGAATTATGCAACATTGTAGTTTGTAACAGTAACAGAAAAAAGTGGTAAATCAATAAGAAGTAAAAGGACCAAAAATAAGTATGGAGTAATGGTGAGCTCCATAAATTCAACTTGAAAAAATTCAGGTTAAAATGAAAATTGACATTGCAGGGCTTTTAATACCTAAGCATCACAATTGAAAATATCTTTTCGGGTCCTGATGGTCAAACTGAGTTTTTCCTTCTAAAAATAATTTTAAACCCTTCAATATTTACTGTTACATCATTTTGTATGATTAGTAGAAATAAACGTTTTATAAGAATTTCTGTATTTAAAGGCATTATTTTTCTACTACACTGTTCTCAAGATACAAATTTGCACTCATCGATCTCGGTTGAATATGGGGATTAACTCTGTTGAGTATAACAAAATTCGCCCTAGAATATTACAGAGGCATTGGAAATATTGCACTTCTGCCAGACTCGCTTCCATCAGCAAATTTTAAGCACTCCATAATTTCGTCAAAAAATTAAACACGGTTCCAATCGTCTGTAAACAATTACAATGACATTTTGGCAAAACGCAGCCTGGCAACTCTGTTCTCTCTGGTATGCAGTTTTGCTAGTCTTGTACTAATATCTTTTAACCTTCTTTAGCCTTCTTCTGACTGTTCGAGCAGAAAGCGAAGTTTTACGAGCAGTTTAAAAGTCACGTCTTAACATCGAGCTAGTGACCGACTTGAGTTTTTAAAGTAGATTGCCTAAGGAAACATTCATCACTTGCCTGACCTCTGACAATAAGTTTGCATTTCATCCATCTCCGTATAATGCTATTGTTCGCACTATCTATGTTCCGTTAAATTCTTTGGGCAATTCATTTTCAAACTGCAAACTATTCTATTTAATATCCAAAACACACAAAATAATGAACACACTAAATTTAACACTCCCAAAAATGTTTACATTTATTGAAATTCACCGTCACTTTAAACAAGGCCTCCTTGTCCACATTAACCCACCACGACCGGTAAGATAAAATAGGATATTGGCAAAATTAATAGGTTGCGTAGACCTAACACGGCTGTTTACATGTTAAAAATCAGTTGCCCATGAATTTCACGTTTAAAAACGACGGTTTATGAAAAAAGAACGACCCAAATGCACCCTAGAATTAAAATTGTTCAAATTCTTATTTCAACTAAAATGCTGATTTTGTTTCCTCTTTCACATTTACTCCGGTAACTACGGCTTGCTAGCAGTTTGCAACCAGAAAATTATTCAATATTTTAGATGTAAAAATGTAATAAACTTTTAAGCTGAGTTAATTATTTCAAAAATTTAAAAACGGAATTTAGATCGTTTTGTTTTGTGGTCTCCAAATAGAAAATGATATTTACGTACTAGCCCTCAAATAATTTTTGAAAGTTTAATTCAATCAATCAACTTTAACTCCAACTCCAACAATTCTTCTCGGCGAAGCTGCAATCTCAAGCTTTTCAGAATGCAATGGTTTCTGCATTATTAAGGCGGAACTAGGCTTCGTCTGAGGAGAAGAATTTGTCAAGGATACTATTACACTACTACACATTACTCAAGTGATTTATTGCAGTACTGTACTCTCACTAAGTGATCAATGGGTTTGAGTTCTTTCTCAACACGAGTTTTATATGCCGAGTCTACTACCACAAACGCGTTTGCTACTTACTGCACTAGTTTAATGAAATTTAGCAACGCAGCGAACAATTTGTTGATATAAATCAAGATATGATACTATGGAATGTAGAAACTGAAGGTGAAATTCATTCGCACATATGTAGTTGCATAAAATAAGACAATTCCCTGTTGCCTTTGTCCATTATGAAAATAGTTTTCAATGATATGTTTCGCGATTTGTAGTAGCCATGCTTTAAAATTTAAGATACGTAAATAAACATCAAATTAATGCCATCTGAATTATCAAACTTGTCAATAAATATCAAACATAATTTGAAACTTCAATCGATGTAACTGCCAGATGTAACCAACAAAAATAATAAAAAAAAAAAACATGGCCTCCTCCATTTTTTTCTTCCACGTTTTTTCTTGTCATTCTATTTTTGTGATAACATATTCAAAAAGTACTAACTATTTAATAATCCCTAATTATTAAAGTCTAAAGAATAATTAGAGGATTGATGTAAATAATGCATGTTTCGAACAACAATAAATACAAACGAAGAATGCAAAAATAATTTTAGAGTGCAGTTGATATGACAATAATGTTCAGAAATAACTATTATTATTGCTATTAAAGATAATTACTGTTATGATATATTTTGTGCTTTCTTTAAAACGATGTTTCTTCTTCAAAAATGTTTTCTTCCTAAAAGATTTCGCATTTTATTTTAAGTTGAAATCCAAGTTTCCCAATCTCGTGTTTCTGTAGGTTCTCCTTTCTTTATATAATTATAAACGTATTTTTTCTACGTAGTACACAACGCCAATTCACTTTTATGATTTGGCATGTGCCAAAAAAAAAATTGGGAAAAAATTTTGCATTTACTACACCTAAAGATGGTTATCCAAAACCAATTCCAGAAAATATTAGAAAAGACTTTAAATTTCCGATGTGCTCCTGTCTACTTTAAACCACAAATTTATTAAAGTATTCAACTCCCGATACCTTATGCTACTTACAACTGACCTTTGTGTCACGCATCTAATGACAATAATCTGTTGCTGCAAATTTTATAGAAGAATTAACAATGCAGAGGTACTAAACAATAATCAACAATCTACAGAACAGAAAATCCTTTTTTCAGTGTACGTAAGTGAAGTCCCCGTTTTAAACTAAGGAAATCCGTTTATATTTTGTTTCAAGGTTAAAATCGTTCGTACTACTGATATTTTATTTAGCATCTAGATCATAACTAAATATAGTTTTACAATCTGTATAAATTATCTTTGAAACAAAAAATGTTGGCATAATATTGATTGCTGCTACTTTCATCTGCCAGTTTCAAGTATTTATTGCCAGTTTCAAGTATTTAGCACCAAATAACTCAAACGATTCAAAGTAGATATAATAACAAAACAATTGATTTTGAAAAGTTATAACTCTTTTTAATCTACGATTAATATTGCTGCCGGAAAGTTATTGTGTTGCTATAGAAAATAAATTTTTGTCTCGTAGATTACTCGATCTCAATTTTTGATCGTCTTGAGAATCCAGTCTGTCAGAAAATGATTTTTTGTTTTGGAACATAGGCATAAATTAAACCTTGTAAAGCTTTATCTGCAGCCTCAAGCTATCTTTCATGCAATTTAACGTTTTTCCTACTTCTTCCTATAATATAAATATTTAAAGATTAAAACGACATAAAATTATAGAAATAAATAACCACTTATGGTTAAATTAAACCGCAATTGCGTAAATGCTTCACGTGAACAATATGTTGTATACTATAATATGCACTCATACATACATATGTAATATTATGAAATCAATGGGCTCAACTTTATGCATCGTATAAAGACAAAGAAGGAGTTATTTTTTGTATCGCATATCTTGTAAGATATGATCTTAAGATGACAGTTTTGTGCGTGAATATAAGACCCTAATCGAATCTAAAAAAATTGACAATTGAGATAAATATCAAATCGAAAACAAAAATATATATCAACCTATAAAGCTTAATCAGATGCCAAGGAGGATTTTTCCAGATCGTTTAAAAATAGCTCTAATCATACATCATGTACGTCATTATTACGTAACACATCCCAATATTAGTGGTCAGTTAATCTTAGATATAATATAATATAATAAAATAGACTAAAATATAAAAAAAATAGTAAAAATAGATTGTCAAAATTTTAGATAAAAAATATTCCGCTAAACTGTAAAATCAAATAGGAACGAAAGTAAACGGTTTATTTCAGAGAAAAATTACAATTTTTGTTCATCGTCATGTAGTAAGCATTTTATCTAGCAAATTTATACAGTCTTGTCACAATGAATTTATCGGAAGAACTGTCATTAATCATCAAAACTGCAATGTTGGAGTCTTATTCAATTTGAACTTTAATTTACCATTTTTCGATTAGTAACATTATGGACAAACTAAAACGTTGTACGCAGATTATAAGCGATAGTATTGCCCCGATTTACTTTCGCTGTCAAGTTACGTGATCCACAAAATTACATAAAAAAACTTCTGCGATACTGTAAAATTTAATAACAAAGAAACGTGATAATCTGTTTTAATTTGAAACTCGAAGCTTATCATAGAGAAGCATAAACACAGATAGTTGAGAAATGTTAAATTAACCTACGGTCCCTGCGGTAAAGTAGTAGTAATTTGTTAAGAGTTTTTAACCAACCTGCACATCAAGTAAAGTATTAAGTCAAAGTATTCATTTGAAATTGAAAGAAAGACTACCTTCTGCCAGATTCATGTGTGTATCAATTTTAATCAACAAACGTCAATTACCTTTCTTTTGCAGCGTATTCCCTATGACCCGGGGAACTTGTTATTCCGTCTTTTTTATCATGGTTGTGGGCGTTATATAAAATTCGCATTGAACAGTAAGTCACTGAACAAAAAACAGACCAAAAAAGCTGCAAACACTTACAAAGAGCATTAGCTTTCTGGGCAAATTTAAGAATAACTGCACCACTACCAGAAAAAAAGAAAACAGTGTTTGGCGAAAGTAACTCTTTTACTCTTAACTGTAATGATTAAACGAACTCATTGAATGAGTTGGTAAGTATCAAAATCAAAAAGGCTACGTATACACTTAGAAGACGGAACTATCTTGCTTATAACCATAGTTTTTTACATTTAGTATCGTATTGCATGATATACGCTGAGATTTGCTCAACAGCAGTCGGTAAAAAAATTAAATAAATTGATTAATCTTATTTTATTGTTTATTGTTTTTTATATTTGTTTACTAAAATATACCCAAGTATTCTTTTAAAGTGTTTATGTATTTTTATGTTTTTGTTAAAACATTAAGAACCCTTTCCAAGATAACAATTAGGAAATGCCACTGGTCATTATAGCGAGTACTGTTCCTTCATTTGCAAATGCGATTGATGTCGATCAACAAAATTTTATCTCGTCACGCCATAATATTTTTTTTTTATATAATTGATATTATTATTTGCATGAGATTTATAAATAGCTTAATATGTGATAATTTATCATTTAGCAACTTCAAATTTCACGCATCCGTTGGAAATACCTACGCAGTTATCTATATTGCGCGTACTTTCATATTGCTTCCATATTGCTCATTAACTCCAGAACGCAAAGTTCCGTTTCTTTACTAGAATTTATTTATAAAATCATGTAATCTAAAGTAAGTTAATCTCTATACCAAGTGTCTACATAAAACCGCACATCATTTATCGTTTATTCTCACCAAAATGAATATCCATTACTTGTGAGATTAAATGGTTAAACAATTGTTAAATGTATTTTATAGATAGGTAATGAATATTATTATTGACTCAGTGGCGTAGATAAAAAATGTTGGGCCTCTCCATGAAACTTTTAAGGAGCCCTTCTAAAATACCAAATACCTATTTAGAAATGATAACTGATGTTAAGTCATTTATAAGCGAGAATACAAATAACTTCTTTGTAACACTCTGTATAATGCAAAAAAGGTATGGGACCAACCTGACGGCGTCCCCTTCGTAATAGGAAGAGAATCGTTGGAATTAGTTAAGAAACGTCGGAGATATGAGGTAATATACAAAAAAAAACACAATGAATTGATTTTTTTGAAGTCGATTGAAAAATAGTAAATATCATAAGTAAGGAATTTTTAATACAGGAAGATGTACATAAAAGGTTCTTGTAAAAAATTAAGCGCCGTAAGCAACGTTGATTATCTCCATTGCCTTGGATTTTACACTATATCTTCATTGCAATAATATGCGTCCAAATGGAAATCTGAATAGAACATCAATACGCTACTAACTACTACTACTACTGTAGTAAATTACTTTGCAATTTGCAATATATGCCCTATTTTTTGGGTGTGCTTGCAGGATTTAACAAATATTATTATTTGTGGAACCTGTTTGGACTATCTATTGTTCCAATTTCACTTCAGTTCGATTTCGATTGCTCTAGCTTCTTCTGAAGCTTTATGTAGTAAATCTATTAATAATTATATTACCTCGGTTTCTTTTTTGATAACTATGAACATATTTTTCACTCCTTTGCGCATAAGATTGCCCATCACCAATGATAGAAATTATAGAAAAATCCAATAGACATTACAAGGCGAAGAATAGAAAACGGTAGTTCGACAAAGTTTGAACGCTTTGAATACACGTGAAACACCCAAAATGAAAAAATAAATCTCAACTAACATCCATCTTACGAAATTGAACAGAAATGTAGAGGAAGAAAAAAGATAAATACCGACTGGTCTGCCGTGGGGAAACATCCAGAAAACCTTCATCGCCCAATGTAGAAAATTTCTCCTTATATAACTATTATTACCGAGAAAAAAAAAAACTAGAAGAATATATAAAATATGTGACATAGTGAAATTCTATTATTCAACGAAACATCAAAGCATTCTTCTTAGCTTTTCATCAACTGATTCCTTTAACAAACATCCATCCTGTTTCTTCCATTTTCTCAGCGATTAAAAGAATCCTCATTACTATTATAAATAATTACTGCACTATACTGTATGTTGCCATAGTTTTAACGTTACCTAATACTAATTACCACTACAAAACTACATATATGTATAAATGCGTTTCGTTTTCGAAGAAGGTGTAAAATGTATGAAAGGAAAACGTTTAAAAATCAATTACGGCCAAGTCGAAGCTGAAACAATGACAGCAAAACACCCGACGTAAACGTCCTTGGCAAAGGTTGTAACCTAAACAGTTTAGAAGCGATTCTATACGGTCGCATAAATGGAAGGAAAACTATTTAAGAGGCAGTCAAACGTTATATTTTTGTAAAAGTTATTAACAATAGCGCACGTACAACACGAGAACATGACATCTATGTAAACATTCGCAAAACGTGTGCACGGAAAAGGTTCGTCAGAAAGTATTGACGACACACAGAGAATAGCTTTGTTGAAGTATGCGGTTGTTGCGGAATTAGCTTACGTATGTACGATGTACATTACATAAGAAGAAACAATTTTGTATACCTTTACCTACATGTAACGCAAACAACAGCCAAGGTAGGTACTAGAGCAAATGTAGTATTAAGTAATATAATATGTCTCCTGGATTGGTCAGTTGACACTAAGTATAAGTAGTGATGGTGATCAACTCAAGTAACATTATAAAACTAAAGCAAATCAAAAAACCAAAACCTCTCATGTACATAACCCATTCAATAATCTCTTTCATCAACCTATTTCCTGTGTGGTTGCAAATACTACGAACAAATACCAGGTGCAGCTATGGGATCTCATCTATCTTCTATCAATGGAAGCATTCGAACAAACCCTATTGTCTTACAACCTTAAACCAAAGTATTGGTACATGCATGGCGACGATATCTGCCACCTGGTCGTCTGAACGACATTCCTTATTGTCATGCATCGTCGCCTTGATAATTTGTTTTCGACCAACCCATGCACACAGATAGATATCTTAATGACCTCTCACACTATCACCCAGCTCAAAAACGCCGTGTTATCAACTCCTTGACTCCAAGGGCCATTTTCATACTTGAATCCAATTCACTTCCATCAGAATCTGAACCATATCACCAAAAATCTGATCGGCAATCACTATTCTAGGGAACATAGTTAAATTACCATTAACCACTACACCAATCTTTCTCCACAATTCCTCTCATCAAAACCCTAATTTCCGTAAGCAAGCATGTCTGCCATACGTTCAAGATATCACCGATCTCATCAGCAAAATTCTCTTTAGAAATAACACAACGATTTTCAAACCTCATTTCAAACTCTCAAACTACTTTCCCGTCAAGGACTGCAATCATCTGAAAGCCCCTAGTGTCTATCAGATTCCATGTTTGTGTGGTGGTGTGTACATTGTTGAAACAAAGCGATCGGCCAAACGCGGTTGTTGCGTATAGTCGGGTCCGCACTGACCGAGACTGGAGACTGGAAACTGATCACTAAACACAACGCTTACTGTTATAATAGAAAATCCGTGAATATCGAGATCTCTTGACTAAATCTTCTAACTACCGCCACGTTTCATTAATTCGTAATATTCTCGCCCCATCAATACAAAACAAGCCATGCATGTACCTCTCAGGAATGAATAGTCACCAGTCGCCAATCAGTGTGCAGTAGCAGCAGCAACAGAAGCCATGAAAATGTCCCATGAAAATATGGACGAAACATCGCACAAAAAGTTCCAGCCCGAAAACCAAAAAGATAATGCATTGAACGTTTAGATTTCTCCAGTGTATACTATTGGAATTTGTCTTCGGCAACAAGCCTTATACCCAAAATGATTCTTCTTTTATAATTCTATAGATATTTCACTACGCATCTTTGTCAATCGAGTAACGAAAGTCTTAAGATAGACCAAAATAGATGCCCATGAAGCAAATCCCAGAAATGTGCGACATCCACATCAAATTCAATACCTACACTGAGCACATAATATACATTTAAAAGAGCAAACCGGCTCAAATATCTAAGGACCATCGTAATGTGTAACTGGAGAAAAGGGCAATTATTAAAACGAATGGAAAAAAGAGTGCTACAATCAAAAGATATATGAAGAGCAGCAAAGATGAGTTATTGCAGAAAAGTTTTCTTTTATTGGAACCACACGTAGCACAACACCGTCAATTATTATAATGTCACAGCAAACAATCATGTTTGTCTTTTAAAGAAGTCTGTTTTTCCGTTAATCTGAAGTGCAGATTAAAATATACTTCAAAAAAATAGTTGAAGTCAACGATTGCATTTGTTGCAGATGAGGTTTTTGTATTTTTGCTTATTTCATCATGTGTCGTGCGATTTTAGAAATACTTATAAAACGCATTCATTTAACTCTAGCAAGTTTGAAATTATATTTTTGTTTTGAAATTTTGGAGAAAAAACTTTAAGGAAGATTTCCAAGAGGGTCAATAACTTTTAAGCAAACATTAATTTGCTTAGTTTGCCGTTGCCATTTAAATAAAAGCTTGATTGGTCTTAATCTCATCCGGTCTCGATCAAAATGCTAATCATCGGGCCAGAGTTATTATAAGACATATAAAAGTTGTAATTAGAATAACTATGGCCTGATAATGAGCGTTTTTGCTCGAAACCGGTAGCCTTTCCAATAAACAGCATGTGAGATTAGGACTAATCGATGTTTTTGTCTACTTAATTATGAATCACTCACATAAAGTCGCTATGGATTATTTACTTTACATGTGGCAAAATTTTATTAGACTCAAGTAATAAAACAAAAGTAGTACCATCAAATCCCTCTATACGATACGATTTTTTATATTACCTTCCATACTAATAAAGATCAAATTCCTAAATAGTAAACATAATTTTTATAATCTCAAGTGGAACTCATAAATAGTATACCTTGCAGTAACCTCAATTAATTCGCACATTAATTTGGTGTGTTGGAGCTTGTACTTATAATTATTTTGCACCAACCTTCTTGACGACAAAGTTATTGTTTTTATTCAAAGCTAAGCAGGTGCTTTAAGATATCTTATTAGTAACATTACTTATTCCAGCATTAAGATTAAGGAAATTGTCACTCAGTTGTCAACTTCCTCCTACTGCATTCAATAGAAACTAGCGAATTCAATCTAGTATATAAAAAAATGTAAAGTTTTTTTCTATTTTCCTGCATTCTTCGCTCCTAAAATGTAAACCTAATGGCTATAATGACAATTACCTCTACGTACCGCACACATTTCAGTGGGAACCTTTTACTGGATTTATCGGCGCGGTGTGCGTGTTATTGGCCCGTTACCCCGTACCGTTTTGATAAGAAACCAGCATATCCACACGGTATTAATTATGCTGGCGGAAAAATTACAGCGAATAAGTAAACCACACATAACATTATAAAGCTGTATTTATTTAAAAAAACCATCGTGACATTTATACACGGAAATGTACAGGCAAGGCTCGAAAGATTAGACAGATTCTTTATCAGTTTGATCAGAAACATTTACAATATTGTAAAATTCTAAAAATTTTATACGACTATTTATTTTTGTGTTCTTAGAATTTTTATTGCACAGCATGTTTTACATAATATACTTGTATATATAATTCTGTATTTATTTATTTTTGATTAATTATAATTATTTAGGAAGTAACTCCAGAAAGTGGCATTACAACAAATTTCAACTTTTGTATGACAGTAAATAAAATAAAAGTACGTAAATATAACGTATCTGGATGTCTGAGCCCACACGCGGTAAATTAAAGTGAACCCTTTCAAGACGTGGCGAAAATCGGTCTTGTTTAAAATTTCGTTGGTATTTCCGACTTAATTGTTTTAAAAAAGCTCGTTCCAATACGCACGCCCACAAACTGGAAATGTCAAGTTCAATTTCTTACCGGGACGACGTTTTTTTCAAAGAATTAATTGCGTTGGAAATATCAAGGAAATTTTAGAGTTTCATAATTCACCGACGGAAGCCAGAATAATTTTATTTACAATTTTGTATAATGTAAGCAAATATAATGCATTGTGTTTATAAGCTATATATAATTGAAATCAGTAATACATACAAATTCCAACTACATAAGTACTTTATGTTTTTTTTTATATAATACCAATGTAATTAATTTTTGTTTGCATGATGACGGCCCAACGGGTGTATAAGCTTTTGAAGCTTGTCACAACCTCAGGAGCCTTTTAATAATACTTAAACTGTCTAAATAAAATGGGGCCCAAATGTGAAGCCGCCAACACATCTACAAACTTAGATGTTATTCCATCTATCGCAACAACCTCCTTTCATCTGTTGTACCAATTATAATCATACACAGGACATACACAATAATTGTACTAAACAACCATGATTAAGCTTGAAATTCCATAAAGTATTCTCTTTTTTTTCAATATTTAATACTGAATGAGAATGAAGACGAAATTAATGAAGAATTTAAAAATAAAATATAAATCGAAATTCTGGAGGAAAAGAAGCACCAAATTATTGCAGTGGGTGAGTGAGCTTCGAGCTTTCAATAAAAGGAATAAACCGAAATTAATCAGTACGGAAACGGACATTTTCAAAGAAATATTAGGAAAACGTGAATGAAGTTATATTTGGGCAAAATTTAAAAAATAAATTCATGTAAACAACTGCACAAGAAGGTTATTAATTTGGACATAGCATTATAATAGGATAGACAATGATAAAAGAACGTCAAGAAAACCAAGAGAAACCATAAGGAAGTAAAAATTAGATGCTGTAATGTTGGAAACGATAACAAAGTTCGTGTTCGGCATCATTGGCAGATACAGAAGAAAATCTACTGTAATGTTACAACTATAGTTTCAGGGATTATCTGTCATCAGCACCACCCACACACCTTATCTAGTGGCTTCAGTTTGTCAACCTATGTCCCTCTAGTGGTTGAGAGTTCCATTTCTACAACAAAATTCCTTTTGTAGCCTATTAGCTTTGGAGTGTGGGCGGTGGAAGGATATTATAAGTCCAGCCAATGACGGTAGTGGCGAAGCAAGACAAAAACTTAGTTTGTATTCCATCGTCT
This sequence comes from Oryctes borbonicus, assembly GCA_902654985.2. Taxonomy (NCBI): domain Eukaryota; kingdom Metazoa; phylum Arthropoda; class Insecta; order Coleoptera; family Scarabaeidae; genus Oryctes; species Oryctes borbonicus. The sequence goes on along the minus strand of LR736873.1, from coordinate 2,445,916 downwards.
CATTTTCACGACCCTAAAACTTCTACATAATTTCCGAAAAGCATTAAACTCAAAATTTTCTTAATTTCTTCCTTCGTAAAATACAACACTACAGTATAGCATCTTAAAAAAGTTAGTATCAGAAATAAAAGATAGTAACAAAAGAGAATAGAAGACCATATCCGAATGAATGAAAACGCAAGGTAGATGGAAGTTCGACAAGGAAATAAATGAAAGAATAAAACAGTAGGTGGAATATACAATGCAATGAAGACGACATTCTTGAGGAAACAAGGAATACAAGAGAACATCAAAACAGAAGTAATTAAACCATATTAAGAATCATGGACACTAACAAGAAGAAATAAATTAAGAATAAATGCAATGAATACAAGATTTCTAAGAAAAAAATATGAAGCAAAAAAAGAAGAGATAAAATTAGAAACGGAACAATTAGGACATAATTTAAAAATAAAACCGGTACAGGACAAAATAGAAGAAGAACAGCTAAAGTGGTTTGGTCATGTTTGCCGCATGACAGCAGAAGAATGATAAAAAAAGCATATGACACAAAGATAATAAGGAAAAGCGTAAAAGAAATAAATAAAAACAATTAGATAAGAGAGGCAGCAGCAAAAAGAGAACGCAAGACCTTACACCTATCGGTAAAAAGTATAAGATTACGTAAGTAAAGAGGAGTTTAGAGAAAGGAAATTTTTACTTTAATGAAAATAGAGAAGAATAAAAAGAGTTTTGGGAGACAAAACTCCAAATGATTCTAAAGGTGTAAAAGTTCAAGTATAGTTTCGTTAATTAAATAGTAAGATGTAAATTGTGGGTAAAAATTGCTTAGAGGAATAATTCGAAGAAACGCAATCTTCTTCATTAGACATGAGCTACCTTTTTTAACATGCTTGAATCAAGATGGACACGCACGAGGTTAAAAAACCTGAGAAAACGTATCGAAAAACTAAGGAAAAATTAGCGATAGGATGTAATATTCTTTATCTACCTGGTACGCTTCCCAAAAATTAAAAAAATTTATTCCCTTAAAATCCTCTATTCCACGAAAGGCAATTCAACTTATTTACTAATTATAAATTGTGATAACAATATTAGAAAGTACATATATTGGTGTAATAATAAGCATATTTTCATATTACAAACTAAATTTCTAAGTTCAAGACTGCCTTTCAAGAACAGTCTTGATTGGTAAGTGGTACATCCTGCTTACAACTACATTACGTTCCTTTTTCGATTACCATATCGATTATTTAACAAAAAACGAAGGAACGGTATTGTAAATTTATCAGGTTTGAAAACTTTGAGATCAAGATATATATCTGTACATGTAAGTGACAGAGTGCTTATTTAATTGTGATTTATTTGCAACTATAATTGACATATCTAGTATATAAATTACTGCGAAATATTAAAATAGTAAAAAAATATTTTCCACGTATTTACTCTAAACAAAGCTGTAATACTGTCTACATTTTCCGTCTATCTACGTATATTGTAGAATAACCGGATATTCATCTTATCGGTTATATTTTCCTGTTGTCGCTCGTTCGGATTCATCACGAGCAAACATGTCACCCAAAAAAGAATGATGGTTTTAAGTCGAAATATTTTAAAAACCTCTAATGGTTACAAAACAACCAATAAGCCTGTAAATACATACATTTACTGAAACAACATTTTTTACGCGTATTTTCCAGCACCGGAAGGAAGTATACTGCGCCCTGGTGACTCCACGTGCCCCATGTAATTGAAAAGGCATTCCGGAGCATTACCGGTACAAGTACATTTACTTACACGCTTACTCAACTTAAAGGGTGGTTAGAATTTTCTAGTTGGCCTCGGTGGCACGTGCGCGGATCACTTGATTCGCATCGATTGCTATTAAATGACGCAGTAACTTAGTATTAAGCATAGTATGTTATATACAGTGTGAGTCCTGTATTCTTGAAGCAAAGGAAAATTCAACATCCGTAGAAGTATTCAGTATGTTCCTCGATTGAGAACAGAAAAACACTAAATTTTCAATTTTTCAGAAAAAAATCACTAATAATAATAAAGTTTGCTTGTCTTCAAACCCTAAAATCCAGCATTACTTTGTGTGTACCTACTGCGTGTAGGTGTAACGAGAAATTGGTTCTGGAGCTTAGGTACCAACGGTAAGTGCTGAATTTGGCAATAAAATCCGAGTAGGCGAAGCCTTTACAATAAGTTATTTGGACGACTTTTAAACTGTTACATAATGGCGTGACCTTTTTTGTAACAGGAATAATATTAGCTGAGCAACATTACAGCAAGGCACCTATTTGAATCAATGCTACGGTACAGATGAAGACCATACTCTCATATTGGTACATCCAAATTTGTGCATAAATTTTTAACGACGGGTTCGGTTACTAATATTAAGAAGAAGAAGAAAAAGAAAAAGAAAAAAGGATGCAATGAGGACGACGGTGCGACCCTTTTAGGATTAAAATCAAACATCTCCCAAAAGGACAACATTACAGCTAGAAGTTAGTAAATCACATCTGCAAAGAGTCTTTAAATATAAAAATATGGCTTTCAAACCATTTAAACAAGCTCTGGAAATAAATGATGAAGCTAAAGGTTTGGATTTTGTTCATGGATTAGAAATGTTATTTCTGCGAATAGAGTTCCATCAATAGTATTTTCAGGCGAATCTACGTTTTCCACAAATGGCACAGTGGCCTCGCAGCACTACAAGTACTACAGTGAAATAAATCTACATTTTACTTTTCCTATCCGAATTCAACATTTTAAAAAGGTCAATGTATGGTGTGGAGTTACGCACTACGGAATAATTGCACCTTATTTTTAGATCGAAATTTAAACCGAGATACTTATTTGGAATTTTTACAAAATGTTTTTAGTAATAAATTTGACAAGCTATCACTGATTTATGCAAACTGTGCATATTTCCAACATGATGGTTGTCAGGCTCATAATTCTGAAGTGGATACCTTCCAAGATTAAGGTAGAATGGATACGGAGTAATGATCCTAATCCATGGCCGTCCCGCAATCCAAATCTGTCAATTTTAGATTTTTATCTTTGGGGAAGGTTTAAGCAATTTATTTGTGCTTAATCACTGCAACGTAACGTGGAACGTTTGAAGCACACAATATAAACAACGATGCAATAATTAATTCTTCAAGAAATACACAAAAGTTATAAGGGGTTCAGGATTCAAGTTGAGCTGTGTACTAATGAAGGTGGTACTTTAACTGAATAATGTTTCTTGTTATTGTTTTATTTTGTCAATATTATCTTTTTCGTTCTTTGTAACCTTTTATGCTTTATTCAAATAAATGTTTTTTGTTTAGGTTAACGTTTTTACCTAAAGTTCTAAAACACCGAAACTAATTTCTGGTGACACAAAACTTATTATTAAGAGTGATTTTTACTGAGAAATCAAAAAAACAATATATTTTTTGTAACTCAATAGGGAGACATACTATATAGTAGTAATAATAACCTAAAAACATTTGTAAATGAACAGAATCATCTACAATTTGGTGCCTTTTTTCAAACGGAACACCCGGTATTTTATATCATATCTAAACTACATCGTTGATTCGGGGTACATTACATCTTAGTCTTACAGTTTTGAAGATATATGCAATTTCAAAAAAAATCTATTTTGCAAGTGTTTACAAAGATACTTTTCACTTCATGTCAACGCTAACTAAAGACTAAATCTTGTGGTTAGGTAGTTAGTATAGAGCGCATGACATCCAACCACCATATTGAAATGGCCCGTTGTTATACATCAGAATATCAATGGTTAAACTGAACATTTTGATTTCTAAGGATTTGTTTAATTTAATTGATATTTCTGTTTCTTGCTAAATTAATTTGTATTTATTTATAATTGTTCGTTATATTACAATAGCTGTAGATAAAATGATCTCACATTTCCGAAGGAAATACATAGTTGTCTTCGCATTTTTTATTATTTATTTATTTTTATCTTGGTGCAGTTTTACTTTCTACAGACAACATTTACATTTTTTACAAACAGTGACAAAAAAAAATAAGCAAACAAGAAGAAAACAGTCAAATAAAAATTGTGCAAAAACGTCCAAACAAATCATATGCATAACGTAATAATTTTACAAATAAGTCAAAATTAATTTTTGATTTCAATTCATCCATAGCTATTTAGATCCTTATAAGCAAACATATTTAATTTAACGGAAAATTGAAATAATTGTTAACAGTTTTAAATATTAATAATAAATCCATTGAAATATTTAGTATATTCCATTTAAAATAAGCAAGCTATTAGCTACTGAAGGTTCAACATCATGCAACACATTAAGGTTAAAAAAAAACAATAGTGCAGAGAAATTGAATACCATGTTACCTGAATTGTGTAACACTAACGTAAAGTATGGACACCCATATTATTATTTTGTATAATTTTTAGTATTTTTTTTTTGTTAAAGTATTAGACATAAAAGTGCAAAATTTAATGAAACTACAAGAAAGAGAAAACACACAAGTCCTTTGGTCTTCTATTGTACATCTTTTACCATCCTTCTTGCAATCTACATCTTTTCATATTTCGTTTTCATTATACATCTTACACTATATCGTCTTACACCTTCTCAATCTCACATATTTACAGAATTTAACTCACCGAGTAAGTTTTGACATTATAATTTTCATTATCATTTTTATTTGTTTTAAAAAGTGTGTTCAGTAAAATTAACTCGGAGGAAGTAAGAAAAGCGACTAGTTATTTTCAAAAGTCTATTTTATACTAACAATGTTTTCCAAACACACAAAAGCATCATTAATATTGGGAAGAAATCGTCAAAATCTATACCATCATCTTCAAAAAGACACGATTATCAAAGACTTCAAAATGGAAATCCTTCGATTAGTAATCCTTGGAAACGCATCAATTTATTGTCAAAATTCTTGAAAATAAAAGGAGCTGTAATGCATTCAAATTCAAAATTTTGAAGGATAAGACGTATTAACAATGGAAAAAGTAATACAATATACAAGGTGGTCTATTTAAAGAAAATAACTTAGTTGCGTCACACTGCCGTCAATCGTCCTGTAAACCTAAAAAATGTTTTTAAGTTATGCCCTGATAGTTACTTTGTATATCTATATACATGCATCTAATTGCAAAATAATACAGATTGCCAAAGCGTTGACTCGCCCTGTATAAATTTCTTAATTTCTTAATATTTCCATATATTAAATTGTCATTACTTTTTAGTCTCCCGTACAACAAATTCCTGTCTCATTACTGCCGATCTTGATAACACATCGAGTTTCTAATTGCATTTGTGTATATTATTTTTTCGGGCGTTGCTCTCCTAGTGTTAATAACGAGATGCAGAATAAACAACTTTTATTACAGAAATCATGGTCAGTTAGACACATAAATAAGTTTTAATGATCCATTTCAATAAAAACAGCTTTTTTGTAGAACGGAATTATGCCTTCATTTCAAACTAGTAACGACAGAATAACTATACTAGAATCGGCGAAGAGATGCAGTAGCAACGTCATAGTGACGCCAAGATTGAAGAGATCGATCACACTATACAAATTGAGACTTGGCGAATACTTAATCCTTGATAGTTATAAAATATTAGAAACAAAGTTGAGTAGAATAACAAGAATAATAAGCAAAGCACAAAACAAGATATACTGTAATTAATTGAAAGCTTTATTCTAATCTAAGCAAACTTGGCGATCGCCCAATACCAGACATTGATATTAATCATGTGCTACTGGGTCTGTTTGCCAATTCAAGTACAGACAACAAATCAAGGTACCGATATTATTCTTTGTCAATATGGCAGTTATGGAAATATGTTATAGACTGCTTAATATTTTGAGTAATTTCAAATACAATGCCCCAGGTAATAATAGTTTCAAGTTAAAAAATGCGGTTTAATACTAATTAGTAGCAAACACAATTGCTTTACTTATTTGCTCGATATTATATTCACGACCCTACAAATATTAATCATCAGTTTATAATTTATTAGTTTAGTACTTATAGTTTCCAACCAGCTGTGGTAGAAAATCTTATCAAATATACAACATTCTCCTATTACTATAACAACATTCTATTATTATGGTAATTATTCAATCTTCGAGTGCTACTAACAGTTATTTGATATCAATAATTTCCATATGTTTCGTACCACCAAATATGTACTTATCACTACATAAATAACAAAGCATTAGTATATATAAGCCCTACGCTTACTAATCGTTGCCAATTCTGTGTCATAACAATGAGTAATTCAGCAGTTGAGAATTACAAATTTGGTCGCTGCTGCCAACTGTTTCGCGTAAAATATGTTGTTTAATTGATTTCATTATCTTGTTTTAGGTGGCCGTATCTGCACACATGTAAAAGGTTTATTGTTTTCAAATTATAACAGTTTACAAATCAAAAACAAACAATATACGAAGAATAAAATATGGTCCCGGATAATAATTGGGAATGCTTTCTTCTTGAAATCAAGACGTCTTATAGTGATTTGTATCACCACTACTTTGTTGGTTTGAATTACTATATTTCTATTGTGTCTTCCAATCCAGCAATATTTGTTTTTTTAATAACAATCCCTGACTTTAAAAAACATCGTACAAGTACTTTTAAGTGAGCTGTGTGCGAAATGAAGAAGTAAGCTTGTTTTTTGCAACGGTATTGCCTTCGTTTCAAATTTTCTTTTTATCAAAGTTATGCAGTAACAGATCACAAAATTGTCAAAACGATCTTTCAAAATGGAAAGGATGGAAAGGATCTCGAAAAATATCCGTGTTGTGCAAGAACTCAAGCCCGTTGTCCATGTAGTAAGAGTGCAATGTTAGTTTGAGAATCATATGAATGATGATAATACCCTTGACAAATCATTCTTCTCAGACTAAGCTTGGTACTATTAATGGTTTTATTAACAAACAAACAATGCATATATCATGACACAGAAACATTCTGAAAAAGTTATTGTTCGGATATCAGCTTTACCAAAAAGAATGCTACAACTCATTAAACACTACTTATACATGCATATTTTAATAACCGTGTAAAAGATTTTTCTCTACGTTCTCCTGATCTAACTATTTTAGATCACTTTAACCATTTACTATAATTGTTTAAAATGTTTCTTTTCCTTTTATTAGGAAATAAAGCTTTTATTCCGCTAGCTTTAGTATTATTAAATCACGACACGATTTAGACAACCGTACTAACAACCGTTAACAGCAATATTGCTAACCAATGGAACGCTTTAAAATTATTATTCGTCAACATTTTCTTTCCAAAAGGCTAGATATAGGTACTACTTTTCACTACTAGCAATTAACGCACAAACAGAAAATACTCCAACATTACTATACTATTTGAAATAAAACTTCACTTAACATTTTCCAGATATAGAAGGAATGATGAGCGTTAACATTAATGAAATGCTTCCACATGCATATTTCCCTCTTCAAAATCGTACAGAGCTTTCCAAGCGTTACGCACCTGAAATATTTTACAGATAAATTTATAAAAAAAAAAAATAGTAATCAATGACCAAATTCGACAACCAGGTGAATTTCCAAAGGAAGGAATTTAAAAAACGCATCTCGCAGGAATTAACTGATTAAGTGCTTAGGACGTTGCTAAACTCGCCGATTAAATAAAATAAACCTTGCATGCTCCGAAAATAACGCATTCCACGTATAGTCGAGTTTATCTGATACACGAACGGTAGGTAACATTTTTTACTTCGGAAACGATGCAATTTTACGGGAACGAAATTAGCTGCAGTAGATAAAAGAGTTGAAGAACCACTATGAGGATTTTAATAGTCGTTTAGATAAACAAGTCTAGTCTCGTAGACAATGGATAAGTAAAAACATTAGGGGACCTACAAACACGTTTCAAATCTGAAGCTTGTTGGTAACAAATATGAGATGCAGGCGGTTCTTTCATTGCTATCTGTAATGTTTACCTGAGATTGATTTGTTTTTATTGATCACTGTGACAATTATTAGCGTTATGCGGTATGACGCTTACTTTATTGTTTTAACTTTGCATTTATTATTTACTATTCAAACGCTCGCATCTCATCAATTCATCTTGAAAATTCTTGGTGTTAATAGTTCCCCAAAGTAGCCACTGGGTGTTTGGTTAATCCTAGTCACAATAACCGTATAACAAGTTTAGTACCAAGTTAGTCATAGAAAGTTATATAAGGGTATTTACCGTAATGTTGAATGAATATTAATCATACTGTAAAGTTGCAGTTTAACATTATACTAAAACAAGAGAATTTTACATAATTTTATAGAAATCTCCAGTTGCTTATTTATTATTAAGCATTAAATATGTTTATATATAAGATTTACAATTTAATGTTATTTTGAAATATACAGGTTACTATTTTACAACAGAACATCACGTGTAGAAGAACGCTTGGATTCTACCGCGACCTAACACGTCTTCCAACGAAACGTCAGCTACATTTGATCGAAATGTAACATGATTAGTTTCAATAATGAACATTTTCGTCATAAATTATTTTTGAAAGGATACCTAAATCTATCAATTTATATATAACTACTATAACTTTTCCTTTTCTAAGTATTGTTTGCGTCGCTTTAATTATATGAAAAACTCCCTATCTACGTAGGTACTAAAGACTAGTTGTTTTTGTAATATTTAACTTACTAACTTCACTAAAGGTAAGCAAATATTCAAAATTGTAATTGCGTTTAAATTCAATAAATAGGCCTATACCCGTCTACGTTGTTTCTATTTTAAGGATACCTTACCTAAGGATTATATGACTAAAGGTTACTTAAGTTCTAATCCATTAGTAAGTATTTAATAAAGGTTAGAGGAGAATATAAACGGCAGCCGTATTGGACTTATGCCTAAACGAAAAACCTGCCAGTCGTGAAAAACAAATTGTAAATGTAGTTTGGGGAAGTCTGTAGATTCTTTTTATGTAAATACAAAAAAATAATTAAACAAACATATGACATACCGTCTTAGTTATCGTTTTATATGCAATAACTAATAGTAGGTACTTGGAGAAATAAATCAATGCAACATTTTCTACTCTGAAGCTAACAAATCTGAAGTCCACATGTATATACGGACCCTTAACTATAAGTTTAGATAATCGGTCTCTTTCTTAATATTCCCTGAGCAATATTTAAATTAGCGTTAAGACGCAGTGTAAAGGAATTTTGATATATAATGGTTTCTTGGTGCTAAGCTACACCTATGTAAAACTGTCCGCTTTACTTCAAGACAACTACTTCATTTTAATTATCCGCAGTAGAATTACTGGAACACATAAAAAAATGTCTAGAAACAATAACAAAAAAAAAAATATGCTGAGGAACAGTACCCTATGTCTAGTTTGCAGTTTTGAAATGTTATGGCATTCACTGTGAGTCGATCGACACAGAGTGGAGTTAAAAATACTCTGGGAACTACGCCGGGTAGGCAGAAACATGTCCGTGAGTACGGCAGTGAAAAGATGGAACTGATGTTCATATTATTTGCCTCCATTACTTGAGTAAATTTTCTGAATCAAGACTAGAAAATGCTAGACCTATATTCAATACAGCGTGCTTGAATTGTTTAAATTAAATTATTAAAATTAAATTTTAATAATTTCATTTAGAAAGATCTAAATTTAATAAATTAGAGAGGTTGAAAATTTAATCGTCCATATCAAGGGAGACGCTAGAATGGGATTATACAAACTGAAAAATGCTAGTAACTGAGGGACCTACAGCAGTTCGGAGCACACCAAAGTAAAAGCGGAATAGTAACAAATTCTAGCAACCCTGGAGTAGCGGCATAATCTCCAAAATAATAATAATCTTGAACTGGGAAGAATGGAAAAATAGGGAAAGGAGAAAACCAAATCTGGTATGAAGATGGATCAGGAACGAGTACTATCTTTGGCGTTGATACTTGATGGATCAGTGATCCAAATTACCTGTGTCAGTATTTTAAATAGAAATATGTGCTTTTCAATGTGCAATATAAATCCTTATGAAGACTTTGTAACGAAAAGAAAGAATCAGCGCCTCACATTATTTTTGAATGCGTAGCGTTGAGTGACTCTGCGAAGCGCAATTAATATACCATTGAAGTAAGGAGCCAGTTTAAGTAAAACTACAACCAGAGCAGAATTAATTCAAGGTACGCATTGGGCTGCAGTGTTAAGGACACAAAAAAGATTATCCTGCTTGGGGTTAGAATCAAAGATCTGTATACAAAAGAACGTGGAGCAGGGAGCCACACACTAGGATAAGGATAACTCCAATTAAATGCTGAAACTTTTTGATGATGACACAGTATTTGTTTAGTGAACCTAGAGTTAATTGTAAGACACATATCAGGGTATATTTTAGTAGAGAACCTTTTTCCTTTATCGGACATAAATTTAAAAAAATCTTTAAGCAAGAAACAAAATTTCTTCTTTTTGGAATTTAATGTTTAACAAAATACTAAAAAAAGCCACACACATTAAATATGTAACAATGTCATCCTATTAGACAAAAATTAATGACACAATCAGATGAACGATTTTATGGTTTTCCTGCTATAAAAATTAAAATAAATGATAATATAAATTCGCGACATAGATGAGGGTCACCATCATATGGATACGTCTAGGACACAGAAGGTTTCCTTCTCTTATCTTAACGATATATTCTTTTTAAAAACTTAATTCGTTATAGCTCTACAATAATAATAATAATAATCTTAAACACTAATGATCATGCAAAATTAATATCGCCGTAAAAATTTAAAATATTTCAATGAAAACATCCAGCATGCATTAAAATATTTCAAATATTAACTAATTTAAATTTAAATTAATTTAAAAAATCAGGGGGTGGTGATAATTTCATGCAAGGTAGATTCTCTGTTTACAAATGTTTATAATGAAAAAAATTTAGTATATTTTGGCACTCCAGACGCGGGAGAGAGTGTCACAAAAATTTTACCTTGAGTCAATAATTTTTTACTTAACCAATGCTAATTTTACCCTCCTGAAATTAAATTCGCTCTTTTGAAAATGAGAAGCGACATATATTCAGTGTGAAAAAAATTGATAGGATGTAAATTGCCTCTTAAGTATCGCCTCAATTTTATAAATAGGTTCACGTATTATTGCTTATACATAGGCCATCATTGCTACAGTTGTAATAGTCCCTCAATATTATCTATCAGAGTTAATAGTGCGTTTTAAGGTATTGGTTTAGGGTTAGGTGTAGAAAATGTCGATTATACTTAAACTAAAACATCAAGCGAAAGTGTACTTTGTAAAATGAAAGATCAAACGACTAGATATGGCAATATATCAAAACAGATAAGTTCTTTCTGGATAGCTTATTTATGCGGGATATCTGAATTAACCTTTCTTAATTTGCGACAAGGTATGATGTCATATCTGTAGTATCATTCACAGATAAAATGCAGTTGTAGTATGTTTCAATAAAAATATATAGGTAAAAGCTAAATTTATTATTTATTATAAACATTAGTGAGTGTTCAAATTCACTTTTGAGATCGACTAGATATTTGATAAATCGATTACTTACTCCTAATCGCAAAGAAACGTCTTGCCGCAAATAATCCGTACGCTGGCATATATTTATAGCGCACAAAGGCCTACTTGTTGTATATTTACTCATAAAATTGAAATCGACGGTATTCAAACAAGACTTTCCTGTTAACGTTCAACGTATCGTCTTAGAGATCGAATCATAGATTGTGAAACGGAAGGTGCGATGTTGTATTACTGACGCATACATTAGTAATTCTTAATTCTATCAAATTAAGTATTAGTGGAATACATAGGTTACAAATAAGAAAAACGGATTTTGTAAAACTGCAATAAAGAATTTAATACATTGAGGGCGCTTATTTCACACTAAAGAATGTAACTCATCAAAGCAACTCGCTATCGGAAAGCAAAAGAAATGAAAGTATATGTAAAACCAAAAAATATATACATGTGTACATAATTGTATGCACTTTGTACTTCAATTTATTTAAAGAACACGCAGTTATTGCCGATTAAACAATAATAAAGAGAAATCGAAAAGCAAATATTGAAGAATAACATGAAAGCATATATAAAAGTACAGGACACTTTATAAAATAAATAATATCAAAAAGTAAAAACTTACGCAACTTCTTCTTCCACGTTCCCGGAAAATCGGATTCAGGTTGTAATACGTAGATCAGTAGACGATCAAATAAGAAAGAATATCTTCAATTTTGATTGAACAGTAACATGGTAATATCGCGTTATCGTTAAAAATGTGATAAGATAATTTATTCATTCTGTGCAAATACAACAACTACCACATTAATGTGAATTTTAAACTTAATAAACATGTACATATAAATGGTGACGCTGCATAATTCCAAGAACATCTTAGATCCATGTGCTGCCGTCATAAGAAGATATGTTAAAAAGTCACTCGAAGTAGGTTAAAAATAATTGTTGATAATATGAAGAAATGGAAGGTGGTACAGAACCTCACATTCGTTTTTCTGTTCCTATTTCTTTTTATTCAAATGCCAGGATTGTAGTGGGAAGCAAGATAAGAATTTTCTCGTAACTTTCCGCTCGTTGAACGCAAATATGAAACTTGCGAAATAACATAGACTTCCTGATATCTTATAAACAATTAATATATTCCTAAGAAAGATTCTAGCACTTGTCAATTATAGGCTGGAGATAATACCACATACCTTCGTTTCAAAATCACTTTTTGATTAGATAACTTGCAAAATATCTCAAAACCAGTGAATGAAACTTTAACCATTAATGGATTAGAAATTATCTTCTCTATGTACTTGAAAAGGATATTGTCAAAGGTACATAGGTACCCAAATCAACTCGATAAATACTATTAAAAGCTTTCTCATTTACATCTCATATTAATGTCGTCAATTTCCCAATACATTCATACAAAATTTTGAATATTTTTCTTTTAAAAATACAAATTCCTATTACAATCCCTAACCGACAGCTATTTTTCTGAACATTTTTAAATTGAATATATGTTTCTTTTGGCCAAATATCTTCGGTACCTGTACATGACCGATCTTGATATCCTGAGCTCAAACTTTAATAAATATTTTAATGAATAGAAATCAGTTTCAAAACTGGCTCCGATTAATAGAAAAATCCTTCCCGCAGATATTTCTATTCCGTGGAGCAATTTTCATGTTATAAGGTCCAAAAGGAATTAGTTCGAGTATTCTTAAAGTGCTTTTAGTAAAAGTACTATAATGATATGTACATTTAATCGAATAATTTAGTAAATTATTCATAGTTTACTATTTCAAATTCAAAAAAATACCGCATGACTTAAAAACCATTAAAAATTACTTCCGCTTCCATGGTGAAACGTTGAAATGTGCAGGCATAGTAATCTCAGGTACATTAAAAATATGATGGTTACTACGATAAAGGTTCTAATTTGTGATTTATGTTAGTTATTTTAGTTTCTTGCAACTAAAGTTGATTACTAGAGTCTTTTTCTTTTTTTATTTTACTACATGTGTAAGACGAAAATAAAATCCCGATTTGGAAAATTGAACAGAAGAAGGCATCAACACTACTTCGCCTGGCAACAAAAAGGAATGAAAAACTATTAGAATATAAGTAGCATATATAATAACATATTCATCTACCAAGATAAAACGATATTAGGGTGTGGCCTCCTTCTGTTAGTAGAGTATGAAATGTAATTCCATTACTTCATATTTCATTAAGCCTGCCAGTAGATCTTTACTATATATAAAACAATAACCACATCTTTATTTTTCTTCCACGATTGAAGCGATTCAGAATCATTCAAACTAGTAGTATACTACAGACTTTAATATCATATACAGCTATATGATTTGCATTGATAAACTATTTTGAACGGTTCAGGATCGGTTCAAGTATAGAAGAAAAACGATCCTAATATTAAACGTACTTGAACAGTAAACCCCATCATATTCTAAATTCTAAAGCTACTCTTTGTTATGTTTATTAACACGCATATGTAAAAACAATGCGTTGATACAGTATCAAATTCTTTCGTTACCGTGCACCAACTCCGTTTTATATCCCCACATCTATGCAGTGCATATCGGTTTAATGAGCTATTTAAATAAGAAACTTTCTTCGTCAAGGCTGAAGAATATCCTTTTAAAATCCATTGCTATATCGCCAGACAGGAGTACTACACTTAAGCAGCATTTAGAAATTTGGTCCTTAAGGATAAATTCAATGATTGACTATACTTATCTTCTAACGTATATTTCCAAAAAACAAATATAATAAACAAATAGATATAAAAGCATTTAGGCATAGATAACAGTGCTATACTTTTATACCACGTTGTGATAAGGGTCAAAATTGCCAAATACATCCTCTTTCTTTAAAGTAGATTAAATTCAATTAAAGAGTGTATACCGGAGCGAAATATTAAATCATTTAAAAATAAATCGTTGCAATAGAGGATCAACCAATAGACAAATTTGAAAATATTAGACTAAACCAACTTGTTTCTATTAAAACTACATTAAAAAGTAATCCTTGTTGTTAATTATTAAAATAAATGTTCGAAATTACCATTTACCAAACGACAGTAGACAATTCGGTATTCATTTTCATTTTATTAACATTCTGAATTACATAAAAAGCAGTATATCCCTTACTTTTTAACATAATACGCTGTATATATGTACAATGTCATATTTTTTGTTCATTTTTATTATTAATTGATATATGTATATTAATCTTTGCTTTGTCATTTGTTTCTACTTAAAAAAATATGCCAAGTAACGTGCATACAAGCAATCACGTGAGCCTTTTAACCGGCAAATCCGAGATTCTTTTTCAGAAAATTAGATAGCATTAATTTATTTTTTAAATATTAGTAAAATATCAAAGAAAAAAACTGTTTGTTTTCGAGGTTTTTTTGTCAATTTGTCAATTTTTAGTAATCTAGTAGAAGTTAAGTTGTTTTAAAGTCAGATTTTATCAAAGACATTTTTTATTAATATTTTGTTATAATTCAGCTTACTCTTCTAATTACTTATGGAAATATGACAATAACGTAGGATTTCTAGTACTAAATCAACTTTGCGACAAGTTCTATTAGTACATTTTTTTATTTACCACAAAATGTTTATTTTAAACAACATTAAATATCAAAAGTACATTGGAAAAGTGATTTTAATATAAAGACATAATTTTATACAGATTTGGTTTAATTACAATTACGAAAAATGAACCTATTTAAAAAAAGTTTTGAAATTAGGCAAATTGGAAGAAAAATTGGGATGCTAGTAACTTTTTCCCTTAACATTTTAGAGAAATTTTATAGAGTCATAATTTGCGATTTTCTGAAGAAAATATCAAAATTGAGTTAAGAAAATCACGTTAATACTCATGCAAGTTATTTACCATCAGCTAGTTATCATCATTTAAACAAAAACAAATGATAAATTAAAGTTTTACATATTGATAAAAAAATTTACTTTATAATGCGAATCCTGTGTGCATGTAAGTACTGCTATGGAATATCCCACTGATTGACTTATTAAGATATTTACCTTTCGCTTACACGACATTTCTTAATTCTGTATTAAGTAATTTATGGACTCAAAATTTAATTCGATTGATAATTAACTAATCAGAATCAAAATAACGTTTTAAGCGATTGGCAACGCAAAAATATTTTAGCCTGTGTTAACGACTATACTTGGATGATCATCCATTCTATTTTAAGAAAATTATTGTTAGATTTATGCAGTTATTTCTTTGGTATTTTATTTTTTAATCAAACATGTTTTTAATTAAGGTTTAATTGATGACTAAAGCGTCTAAGTGTGATTAGTGACGTCAGCAATTAAGTTAATTAAAGATTAACATGCTCACTCGTGATTAGCCAGTGCTGAAAATGTTCCCCATAATTGACTAATTCGATGTTTTAGTAATAGTTCTAGAATCATCTTCAAGGAGTTTACGTTCAGCTTTCTTATTATTACCTCATTATTTCTCAAAATTCTTAGCTAAAGTTATAACTCCAAATTATAATTAAGTATGTTTAAGTTACAAACAGGTTGAGAACTATTTCCGAATAATTAACTGCAAAAATGTTTTCTCTGGGGAAAAATTGTTACCTTACCTATTTGGTGACGAGTTTATTCCTCCAGCATAGTTGATGTGATTGGAAAGTTGCGTTAATTGGGGCGCCTCTAAGCTTTGTTGTTCGCCAGGAGACACTGTGTCTAAAAATGCGACCCTCCTAGGAGATTCAGGACTGTTTGAAGGATCACTAGCATTTGGCGATTCGGTTACAACTCCAGGTGGGACCTCCAGTTGCAGGTAATGTGTTTCTGATTGTTCGTCTAGTTGACCCTAAAATTAAATTAATTTGCTATTAAAAAGCTTATAAAATTTAATAGTTATCAGTAAAAACAAATTCTAATTCGAATGATGTTTGGTTCAATAATTTTGAACACCACTGTATATCCCATTTGCTGGTAACGAGCGACAGTAGGAAGTTTTTCCCCTGAATAAGTAGTTTTCTTTTTCTTTCTGCTTTTACAAACAGTAACACCTACCTCATCGAAACGGTTGAACACCGGATATTCACCCTCCGCCCTAAGGTTGGGGTAACTTTCACCCTGGTAAGGAAAACATTCTAGAGGTGTGTCCGAACGTGAATGGGGAGATGACACCGCCCCTTCCGGCTGGGAAGGCGGACTGTACTGTCGTTGTTCCTCCCCGTAGCCATCTACGCCTGCAAATATACACGTGCGTTATGTAGGTTGCATACTCGATAGGCGCAGAAACGTGTACAGTATAATGTTTGATTTTACATAAAAGTTTAATACAACAAATATCGATATTAAAATAAAAAGAAAAACGTCATATAAACGTACATAAGTTTATATGTGTGTACATCCAAATAAACAAGGGAATATGAAGGAATTAATTAGAATATATAAGTTGAGATAGAGAATTTTCTTATAATTATATATTAACAAACAATTAAGTAAATAAGGGTTTACAGCATTTTCTGTTTAAAATGACAAAATCGTTAGTAAGCAATGACCAATGGAAAAAGAATAGAAAGATAAACAATGGCAGAGGTCGTTGAATATTTAAAAAAGAACACCGTAGACAAGTGCTTACACAATATTTTGAATTTCGCCAATGTTTTTCTAAAATATACATATATAGGGTGACTCGGAAGGAATGAACCAAACTCCGAGAGTGTATTATACACGCAGAAATAATGTAAAAAAAACTCACATGTTCTTATCCAATTTTTATTTATTTTCAGGTTACAGCGTAAAAATTTTAAGTAGCGTTCTTGTAATTACTACAAATTTTCGCTTGTTATCTCTTTGCATTGACTACTCATGTAAAACAGAAGGTCAGTTCCACATTAAACATGTTTTTTTGCTTCTTATCGCACATCTAAATCAACCCTTTTGAGGCTCAAATCATTTCAATAATCTTGTGCTTGTGATATGTGTATTTTGGAGTTTGCACATTTTTTGTTAGAAAGTGCCACATGCTTATTCAAATTTACACTGTGCAAATATAGTGTTTGTTTATGATTTTTCTAATGAGAATATGCTAGAGTTGCATGCTATTGAAGAATATTGTCAACGGCTTCCACGTCGGAGGAATCCTAGTAAAAACAAACTGTGCAAGACCGAAATGCTTCCCAGTACTAAAATAAAAACCAATATTTTTACATTATTTTCAAGGTATATTACACTACTGGAGTTTGGTCCATTTCTTTCTGGAACTCATCCTTCATTTTTTTATATGTATTAATTTTTGAATAAATATTAAAAAACGCTAAGTAGGTATAGCCAAAATATATAATACATGAAAAAGGAGCGCCATAATTAAAAAAGCACAAAATGCAGATAAAAGCAATTATTGAGCACTTAAGCATACGATGATTTCATATCTTTTAAACTGAAGGCCAGCCAAGTTATTTTTACAAAATTGTTATTTACACAATTGTTGTTTTGTTATTTGATATCCAGTGTGTGTTATTTTGTATTTAATTATACTGACATTTATTCATTTTGAGACTTATGCACTTAGAAAAGCGGCTGTAATCAATAAGACTTTCATATATATATTTTAATGTCTCCGCCTCTTCCTTGGGCATTTTTTACTGACTAGATGTAACGGAAAAAACAAGTTAACATTACTACAATTATTACTGTCCTACAGTTAAGGGTTTCACAGTTATTAGGATCTTGGAAAAACCGCTATTCCTCCGGAAGTGCGCATTAAACAGATATGACTTTTAGATGCATTTTTTTTATAGATGTCTCATAGGAAATAATATACTTCATCACGGCTTTTCTACATTAGGTTTTTGTATTCTACAAGATTTAATCAGTTTTAAAACGTTTACTAGTTAGAAATGCAAGTTTCATTGGTGGAATAATTTATTCTCTCGTAATATCTATCAGCGTTTAAATAATTTGACTTATGGAAGCGTAAATTCAAAACACAGTAAGAAGGGAAAAACCAGGAGGCCGTGTTGCGACAGAAGTGGTCAAAGGAAACATGTGCTTGGCAATTGAAGAAGAGTCTCGCAGTAGTGCGGTACCAATTTCAGTTTCATAGACGTAGTTGCTGCACAATTTTTAGTAACTTCTAGAAAGAGTTGTTCTTTATTGTCATCTAGTGCCGTGCTGTTTTGAGTAAAATACGGACTGCTTCGGACAACTGATATACATATTTTTAACGTTTTGTTATCGATTTAATTGTGGATGATTGAATAAATCATTGTTAAAATTTCAATTCGCACAGTTGCGCCGTTTTATTCAACAAAAAACAGACGCACAAATACGAAAATATAATTAATTAATAGCTACAACCTCGATGTAATCGTTATCTTTCGTGTGTTTCACCCAGCAACTGAAATTCCGATTGTTGTCCAAATTGAACAAATTTAAAATATACGTTTTTGAAATTGGAGTATTGCAGTCTATCAGGATACAAAAAAATATATAGCGGGAAATTTCAATATTGAAAGTGACTTGAGGTTAAAGAAGAAATCATCTTGTATTTTAGTCTCCATAGCAAGTTATCTACATCTATTAAACTTGCTAGCAATGCCTGCAATATTATTCAACATACTCAATTCCAAGTTTTTGCACACCACTATATTACCCTACAAGTAGTACAGAAAAAATAGCTTCAATGGCTAAAGTGGTATGAATACTTCAGAAACTTAGTAATTGAAAGTCATTTAGACCCTCCAGAACATATCTGCACATACTTAACATTGGACATTTTTAGCGAATATGTGCAGCGATAACCGAAAATATTACTTAATGAGAGTAAAAAAAAAGAAATACTATAAATAATAATCATTAATTTATGAAACCCAATTAATTACTGCAATCTTTTATCAAGTTTATCGCTAATCAATTTCTTAACCATAGAAACCTGCCGATTTGCTAGCTAGTAGAACGGGCCGATTGAAAGCTATCTTACGCAAATTTATCTAACGTTTAAAATGTTAGGTCAGTGCAGGATAAAGATGATAACATTTTAATAAGGTCAAATTTGGTGATCCGTAATTTTTTTGTGTTCGGACGTTTGTTTTCGTCGCTGTAGACATTCGAATAATTCGCCGAATCACCGTTTAAAATGGAGAGTACTTATACGATTTAGTAATTTAATCGAAGTCTTGTATAAGACCGTATTTGTGTCCGTAAATTGTATAACATAACGAACTATGTTGTTGCATAATCTCGACGACGATTCGTGCGTTAGAACTTCGGCTAAGCTTGTGATCGGGTTTTTCCACGGACGATATATTTCTTCACTTGTACATAATATTTAACGTACAGTGAGCTCCTAAAATACCCTCCATCCTCATACTAGCTTTTCAACAACAAAACCTAGCGTTTTTAGAAAGTACTATATGGGTTTTTATTCTTTGTGAGCCTAAACAACACATAAGTATCGGCACCCTCCGCACCACACAAGTTTAATTTATTATATAGTAATATAATAATTAGTCCGGGACGGCCGTTTCGAGGACACGAATGGTCCTCATCATCAA